>JARFIW010001299.1:1800000-2028468 GCA_036346225.1 Platerodrilus igneus | reverse complement strand
AGTTTCTTTAAGTCAAAATGCCGTTCTTTTTGCGGTTCTTTTTTTTAATTTTTAGATTTAAGGACGACCTTCATAATTACGATGTAGTGATAAGTGTCTATATCTGCTTCTGGGTAGGTTCTACAGTCTTTTACTTGAGTTGTAAACCGTTGTCTAACAAGAATGTAATCTATTCGATATCTTCCTACAGCTCCTGGCATTTTCCACGTGTATCGTCTTCTAGCATGATGTTGAAATAATGTGTTTGTGTTGGTTAAGTTGTTTTTGTCGCAAAATTCTGCCAGCCTATTTCCCCTGTCGTATCTCGTGCCTAAACCAAATAAACCTACTACAACTCCTTCCCAACCCTCACCTACCATTGCATTAAAATACTCCGTAATTATTAAATGTTCATGTTTTTTTACGTATCTTAGTATGTCTTCGATATATCTTTGTAGATTTCTTGTACTTTTTTCTCACTGTAGCTAGAGGTGGACATGTATACTTGTATTATTACTGTATTTACGGGTTTAGATTCTAATCTAACCACGAGTACTCTTTCGTTCATTTGTAAGAAGTTTTCTACACAGCGTCCTATCCTTTTCGCATAACTATTCCCACACCCGGATTTCGTTCCTGTGATCTTGCATCAATTACCCTAAAGTCTCCGCTCCAAAAGGCTTCCGCCTCTGGCCACCCAACTTCGCTTCCATTTCAATTTCCAAGTTCTCTAGCTTACCTAATTACTTCATGTTTTTGACATTCCACGCTCTGACTCGTAAGATGTTCCCGACTCTTTTTCTAAACTTTCAAATCACATCCTCCGAAGTAGTCTCCTCCCGAAGATTTAAATGGGGGACTATTTTAACTCTGGAATCTTTTACTCCAGAACGTGCCTTCATCTTAAATAACAATTTAGGTACGCTGTGTACTTGGGAGGTAATGTGGTGGTTTCCCGTTTTCTTCCACATCGCAGTAATGTATCTTAGAAATCGATGATCTTTGCCACTCTAAGTACCAAAAGAGCTGCTGCCTCTTTCGGGGACCTGTTTTAATCTGATTCCTCATTAAAGACCCCACTAATTTAGTTAAACTTATAGATCGGCTCTTTAGCTCGCTGAAACGCGCAAGCCATTCTGCCCGTTCTAGTAATCTAAAACTTTTTAAAGGTGCAGAACGGCATTCTATATTAATCTCTAGAAAATAACCAAATAACAAGCACTGAATTACCTGAGTTTCTGGTCTCTATAACGCATTGCGTTGCGCTAGCTATAAATTTAGCCATTACGAAAAATTTAATAAAATTGGATTAGACAAACTAAAATATGGACGCAATTTATAGGATAGATTTCACAAATAATTAATCTCCATTATACAGGATATATCAAATTTTGTTTTTGTAAAGGTCACTCAGCTAATAACGTATAAACTTATTTTTTTTTAAATACACTGTAAGTGTCGTGTTCCAGACTGATAACGTAAATCAAAACCGGAAATGAAAACATATCTAAATATGACAAAACATTGCGTATGTATTTTCTCATACGCAGGATTTACACTTTACCTCCCAACCGAACGAGGGCGTATTTTTGTGAAAAACGCTCGCTTTACAATTTTCAAGCGGTACATGTCAAAAATCAAACCTTGTACCTGGGGCTTGGTAGTAGCACTTAGTAGGGTAAAATCAGGCATCCTGCCCCCTCATTTCCCTCAGAATCCCTCATTTCCCCACACATCTGGACCAAAAAGTTTTCTTCGACTAACCATTTTTCATCTTTCGAGATAAACCTATCTTAAATTTTTTATGTTTCGAGATAAATGAGCATCCTCATTTCCTCCCACATCTGAACCAAAAAGTTTTCTTCGACTAGCCATTTTTTTATCTTTCATCTGAACCAAATAGTTTTCTTCGTCTGACCAATGCATCTTTTGAGATAAACCTATCTTGTTTGGTATCAATCAATATTAGAATTTTCTCAGCTACCCAAATCTCTAGGAATTTTTCAGATTGCACCATCCCCAAGGGAGCTACCCTAATTTTAAGATTTCTTACCTGTAGCGACTTTTGAGCGTTCTTATAAATTTTCTTAGTCATGCGATACATCTTGTTAGTCTAAAATTTTACACAGAATCTAAATCTGCAAACAGATTTAAAATCGGACTACTCCTTACAAAGTTACACTTTAAGCTCTCAAACCTCTAAATTTTGCTCTTTGCTTTATAAGCAAAACTAACAAATACTTTTCTTTGTCTAGCCAACGCATCTTTCGAGATAAACCTATCTTGTTTGGTATCAATCAATATTAGAATTTTCTCAGCTACCCGAATCTCTAAGAATTTTTCAGATATCATCACCCCCAAGGGAGCTACCCCAATTTTAAGATTTTTTACCTGTAGCGACTTTTGAGCGTTCTTATAAATTTTCTTAGTCATGCGATACATCTTGTTAGTCTAAAATTTTACACAGAATTTGAATCTGCAAACAGATTTGAAATCGGACCATCTCTTACAAAGTTATACTTTAAAGCTCCCAAACCACTTTAAATTGTTTTGCTCGTCTATGACATATGCTTTAACCAACTATTTCCCTAGAAATCTAAAACCGCAAGGATTTTAGAAACGAGTCCTTTATAAGCCATAAGTGCTTAGTATTTAAAATCATTTTTCAAACAGTAATGTGCTTTTCTCAGAATGTCGCAAAACCCATGACTTAAAATTTTTCTGGTTTTAACATAATTACATGTACAATGCTAAATTGTTGGAAAATACATAGACAAGAACAAACTAATCGCTTTACAATTATGTGACGTATAGTGAAAGTAGTATAGAGGACAAACTAATTGCTTTACAATTATGTTACGTAAAGTGAAAGTAGCCTTTCTTTTATTAATTAGCAGCTATGTGATTTGAAAAATACAATAGATATGCTCAATGCCACCCATTAAAAAATTCCCGGTTTATTAATCATACAATGAGCGCTCTATTTTGGCCTCGATTGGGGAAAATACAAACGTCATTTAGTAGTGTAATTAACGGATTTCAAACGTATATAACGCGGTGTAATTAGAAAAAAATTCTATTAGTTTCACACGCTTTGTGTAAAGCCCCTCGAAATTTTAAACAATCGTTTCGTGTAGTTCTTTTGTGGAAAGTTTTGAAGGTTTAAGGGTAAGTATTATTAAAATATTATTAAAGTAGAACTGAATTTATTTGCAAACACCAATTATTATGTATTCTGTTATTGGTTCTTATTTGTATTTTAAAACATTAATTTTTCCAAAGTAATGCGCTGTTTTACAGATATACTTTTCCAAATTTTAAAGGTATGCTTTTGCTAGAATAAAAACAATTCTGACAAAATATTTTATTAAAATTTAATACATTAAACAAAAAGACCTCAATAACAATACGTTTTCTTTAGAACAGCTTAAATTATTCAAACAATGGTTTAAACAGTGATTGTACCTATTACCGAATCTTCTTAATTCTTTGAGCTTTGGAAGTGAGAAAACACTTTCCATGTTTAAAATGTTGTTTGATAAATATTTTGAGAGTAACTGCCTTTTCTGTTCGCCTTTAACATAGATTGTAGCATTGGGTGGTATGACTTCTTTCAGCAAATCGCCTACATTTGTATATCCACTTGTGGACTGTCCATCCCAGCTAAGCCCATGGATTCTTTGCTTTAACCACTGAACTTGCTTTTGAAATCATCACTTAGGGTGTTATACTCCACAGCCATGTCCAGTATCTCATGCCATATTACATTATTCGCTACATCCAAAATGGCAATCTCCTTGCAATAGAAATCACTAGTTTTGTATTGATATCCTTGTAAATCGATTATGAAACACATGCTTCCTGCTTCAAATCACAGATGGGAATGGGGTTCTAAGCAAATCTCCCCGTATATCCAGTTAAGGGACTTTACTCCCTCCTTTTATGATTTTTCATCCAGGTAATTATCTGGATGATACTAAAGCAAGTCTGTTTTCTTAATCCAACTTTTACCATCCCCAACCACGACACTAATAATTCGCGCCCGTGCTTCCGTTTCCGTAAAACTTTTTCCACTAAGTACGTGTCGGGTGCTGCTGTGAGCTGAATTTCATCGCCGTAAAAGCACCTAGAATTGGCCGACCTTCCAAATCTTGTAGCAGATAGGTTGTCGGTCTCGTTTTTGTACTTTAACAATTTTGAATAGTTCTGTACTCCAGTTTGGGTGAAATCCTCGATCGAATACTGCTTTATATTTTGATATACGCACAATGTCTCCAACCTTATACTTGTAACTTTTAGAAACGCTGTTAGCGGTGTAAAGTTTTATTCTTTCCGGATGTTCTTCTGCTCCATAGGTGTCATGTTAATAGCCCGATGCGGTGTATTATTGTATTCTTCCATAACCTTAGGCAAAATATTCACCCATTTATGACTGCCTTGCAAGTAAAATCTTCTGTACAATTTGTTTTTGATTGTTCTAATCAACCGCTCGACCATACCAGCTTTGATTGCGGAATACGTAGAGTAATGGTTTATCTTATATTTTTGCATAAGATTTTTAAAACAGCGGTTGTAGTACTCTTTCCCAAAATCCGTTTGTAGATTGATTTTACGTTATTTTCTCCTTGCAGCATTTTGTCCAATATTTTTTCATAGCATTTGTGACTTCTGATCCAGTTTTATTTTTTAAAGGTTCAGCTAAAGCATATTTTGTGAAACAGTCCACTGCTATTATAATATATCTGTACCCATTGTTCACACGCGAGTAAGGTTGCATTTCGCACAAGTCCGATTGGATAAGATCACGTTTCACATGTTTCAGATTTGTATGACGACGCTGAAAATTTTTTCTTGCAGGTTTAAATAATTCCTTAACGATGATTTCTTTACTCATTTTTGCTTAACACTGTTGCTAAACTAATAGGGTTATCTTTATCCAATTGCACCTTTGACATAAACTGAAGCTTTGGTTTGTAGTATTTGTTTTTTATAGCTGCTGGTGACGCCTCGTAAATTGATGCTATTGCAAGACCGAGCTCCTTCTCATTTGTCTCGGAAGTTGCAGTCAAATTAATAAAAAACTGTATAAACGTTTTAAAGTCAGATACAAGCTTATCCAATTTTTCATTTACATACTGTTTATTAACTGCATCAGATGGCTCAACTGGTTGAGCAAGCATTGCGATACGCTGGTTTCTTGCATTGAAGGCTTTATCTTTACGTTGTATATCATCAGAACTTTTTAGACAGTATGAAAAGGCTTGATTCACGAGCTTGATTACAGATTTCTTATTAACACAATCACTATCGTCTTTAGGATCCATTACATCCACTAGCCTTCTTTTACGAAAACTAATTGTTTCTTCTCCAGACTTGAATACTATAGTGCTTCTCTGATTAACACAATCACTATCTTCTTTCGGGTCTGATGAATTCGTTAACCTTCTTTGCTGCATATCGTACCCATCACCATCCAACGTTAGCACAAATCCTCGACCTGGAGGACCGCGCCGAATATCAGCATCTTTACGCTCTGAACGTCCGAAGAGGTCGATAGGCATTTTAAAACTGTGTAATTATTTACTGAGCTCACTGTATTATACCTTCTTCTCTCAACTCTTCTATTATGGACACCATCTCGTTAATGTTTTCCTCGCTTGTATTTCCAGCTCGGTTGGATGCGTTCAACAATCTCAGCCGATCTACAAGTTCATGCACATTATTCCAGTAGACATATTGCACCGGCTTTGAATTTAAACTTTTGTAAAACCGATTAGAAAAGCCTAAACCCGCTCCCTTGGACTGTTTTCTTCTCTTTGGCTGTTTTCTTTCAGGATTCCTCCGAAATTCGGTGAGATATTTTGCACATATTTGTTAAACTTTTGTTATTTGTTGGGAACCCGCTTAAATCGTGCACCGCAAATGGGTTAAACTTTCTTCTCAAAATCGAGGCAGATTTGATCATTTCCAAGTAATTCGGCAAATCTTCATGCAAATTGAAATCACCATCTTCGGGGCTGATGTCTTTGTAAACCAGCAGATTGTATAAACCCTCGTACCTGGATATATCACATTATTTAATGTTATATCGCTAGTTTCCGGGTTAATTATCAATACACTTTTCCACAAACTCCATGAGTCGGTTTCCGCATTATACTTTACTCCATAAATTGATTTGTCAATATTTTCGTCTTCGTCTCTAGCTAACACATCTGCATAGTAAAGATGGAACGGTTCTTCTGGAACGAGTTGTTAATTTTCTTTATAGGCACGTCCATGTTTTCGACTTTAACCTTTGTTGTAGGTATAGGAATTTTTCGGTGATCGATTGCAACTGGGAAGCGGTTATTTGCAGTGGATCGATCAATTGTTTGTGCACTTCTTTGAATTTTTGCTGAGATGTAGCATCTCCCTTTTTGTACGCTACAAACTTTTTTCGTACAGCATCCTGCATAAGATGAAGACTGCGTTTATTCGCAATAAAATTGTTAACGTCCGTCATCATGAAACTTTGGATGAGAACTAACTGTTTTGAATAATGTCAAATATTTATATACTCGTCGAAATTCTTCCTATATCGACCTTTATCCAAATCAAAATCTTTCACAACAGTTATAAAATTATGTTTTGAGTCACCCCAACACTGTAAACACATTTCTTTAAATTTCGGATATGTCATGTCACCACTTATATGATCCGAAAAGATATGGCGAGATTGGTTTCATCCTGTTTCCATAATGCGATTACATTGGCGTTATCTCTGAGTCTATGTTTTAAGGCACTAGCGTAAGTTTGACATAGATAGAACGAATCTATTGCTTTATGTCGGCCGAACGAGAAAAATTGAGTGATTTTACTTTGCTCGTTTACAGGTATATCATCGAAAACCATAATTGAATCTTCTTTGGTATCTCTGGGTTCGATCAAATCATCGTAATTTTCAAACTCATGGTACCCAATTTCTTCTTTTAATGGTGTAAAACGTTTCTTAACAATTCGTATTTCGGTTGATGCAAACTCTTCGAAAATACATAGACATTTTGAAATCTAAGACCGTTCTCGTGCAGGATCAGAGATATTAAAGCGTTGGTCTTCCCACAACTCGATGGTCCCGCGAAGATAGCTCGTATGTTAGACGGGAACAATGAACCATGTTTACCATCCTCTCTTGCACTAGCAATAGCAAAGTTATCATAATTCTCTATAGGTATTTTAACTTCTTGTATAGCATCACCCATGTCTCTCACATTTTCCGACCTAGGAGCACCATTCTTCTTTTGAGGTTTACGGAGATTCAAATGCCTGCTTAACGTTCTTCTGGGTATACCATATAACCTACTTGTAGAGTTAACACTTATACCCTTTTGTATTTCACTAACTGCTTTCTCTAAAGATTCCTTGGTGTACATCTTTCAAATATAAGTTTAAACTGATTCAAATTGAAAATAATATCCCCTTATATACCAGCATGGGCAGGGATGCGCATGGGCAGCGCGCATGGGCAGGGGTGTGCACGCGCAGGGGTGCGCATGGGCGGGGGTGTGCATGCGCAGTGGGCGCGCATGGGCAGGGGTGTGCACGCGCAGTGGGCGCGCATGGGCACAGGCGTGCTTAGGCGTACACCGGAGTACGTGAGAAACTGCGTTGGATCACCAAAAAATCTTATTAATATTAAAACAACATAGATTTTATACA
Source organism: Platerodrilus igneus (assembly GCA_036346225.1). NCBI lineage: Eukaryota > Metazoa > Arthropoda > Insecta > Coleoptera > Lycidae > Platerodrilus > Platerodrilus igneus. The sequence continues at coordinate 2,020,794 of JARFIW010001299.1, read as the reverse complement.
ATTTTATTAAAAATATATACAAAATATTTAATTGTGAATAAATCTATTAACAATTTCCGTAAACGGATTATATTCAAACATAGAGTCATGTATAATTAAAGCATAAGCCTTCATCGATGATTCAAAATTTCTTGAAGCTTCTAACTCCATTCTTACATCAACCGTTGCATCCTTGATGCTTTCAAATTGATGACGACAGTCGATTACAAAGACGGGTGATTCCTTAAACCTGTTGTAGTCCATTAAACATTTATTTGACGATTTGTTCGGGTAGTATTTTTCCATAAAAGATGCATAAGACAGGTACGCTGGCAAGTAGTCATTCTGCTCGAAATCCAAATTTAATCGACCTTGAGGGAACATCTGTGAGTTTAAAACACTTTGACATTGGTTATGTTGGCATTCGTAAAGCTTGTAGCATTTTCTTCTTTCTTATCATATTTTCCATTTTGCAGCGCCAGTAATATCCACCGAGCCTTCTCTGTTTCATTCGATACTTTAATTCTCCATACTTGTGACTTTGATTGTGTTAGAGATGGTAATTCGTGTAGTTCCCATTTCTGAATGCAACCATTATAGATGATTGATTTTGCATTTCCGAAAGCAGCGATGCCTTGGCAAAGTCACTTAATGTTATATGCGGAACCTCCCATGAAATACGTTGTATTTTGAACGTTACTGTATTTCCAATCGACTTGTAGCAATTTACGTCCGACTTGGATCTGATTAAAATCAGCTCTTGAGGCATGTTGACGATAGTTTTCTTGTAATCTTCAAAAACCCAAAATGGTTTTAGCGGTATAGCACAACTAAACCGTCCATCTTGGAATATGGTATCGGGCTTCCACCGGTATGTGTAATAGATTTTGTTTCTGATTCTTCCATGGATACTAAACCTTTAATAGTTCTTGTAATTCCAGGGATTCGGCAGACATCTATTATTTGATTATTACCCAATTTGTATTGAATTTCCTCAAACAGAAAATATGGTGCATTTCTAGTAAACTCGTAAGCTTTAGGGTCTGGTTCTGCTACTCTAATCGGGTCTACAGTTGTTGACGCTTCTCTTAATGTTTCCGTAGGTTTATAGGTCCCCCCTTATAAATATGAAACTTTCATGAGGGTATGTGATGTTATCACTGCTCTGGATTTCAATTGAAATTCGATCGTTGTTTTCTGCGTTCAATGTAAAGGGAAGATATGTATAATAATCTTCCTTTATTATGGTCTCGTCTAATTTATAACCTCCAAACACATCCAATTTGGGTACGTCCTCATACTTAAGCCTTCCAAGTTTAACGTTTTCATCACCGTGGAGATCTAAGCTGCGTTTACTTCTGCCCCCCCATCATTTATAACTTCTAAACCCAAAGATTTTAAGAAACGTATTTCTTCTGCTGTAAGTCTCTCGACAACTTGACGCTTTGACGTCGTATTCACTATTACTCGTCTGGGGGTGTTGTAGCGTGCTTTATATACAAAATCGATAGGCATTTTCAACTACTTTTTATTTCCAGTCTTACACAGGTGTATGTTTCCGGTGAAAAGTTTACCAATTCACCCAAATGATCGACTAGTCTGATTGTAATATTATCAATTTCTGTCACGCTCAGCGGATAATATATGACGTGGTTAGGTTCCTTTTCCAGATTATACCCAGGTGGTACAGATAGACTGAATTCGAATATGCTGTGCGTAAGAAAATTGTTTCTGAACGATCCGCTGGTGATATTGGTTTCCACAAAAATGTTTGAGACCGATATTATGTTCACTTGCTGATTAGCGATATGTGCGGTATCTGCAGCCAATTTGCGGTTGGTAAACCCCAAGATGCTTCCAATATTGTTTTTACGGTTTGCTCCAAAATCAATCGGTATACTGCTTCGTATAGAACACTTTAATGTATTATTGTTGGCACTCAGTTTAAAATATTTTTCAATGTTCTCGTTGATGTCCGGCTTCTGACTGAACCATTTTTTGAAGACGTCCTGTATATATGCATTTATTTCTTCTAATTCGTATGATCCAGGTTCAATGGTTATTTTGCGATGCTCTGGATCGTTAAAGTATAAGTTGTTGTTTCCTGGATGTATGTTTTGCACAGTGTTACAAGTGTACAGTCCCACTAGACCCAAAGCATATTCACCATCCTGTTTCAATTTAATTGGTGGGTAAATGGATCCTGTCGATATGACATTACCATACCCGAACACGCTCACTGTTTTAGCCATTGTCACTAAGAAACTTTAACACTAAATGTCCACAATTGTATGTGTTGTAAGTCTGCTCCGGTGCACTGTTGTAGTAAATTTTACAACCTCGAAAATATCTCTTTACTTCTTCCGGCGGTCTCAAGTCTCCAAACGAATCGTAGTAATACACACTATTTCTACGTTTTCGGTACCCCACCCAATGTGTACCCGAACCTTTGGTGGTATCCAAATTAATCACTCCCGACTCGTTGACATGCGGTCTAATCTTCTGTAACTGATCTCTAGAAAAGACGTTGCGAAAATGAGGAATGTTAGATGCGTGTTTCCTTATATCTACATCGGTGAGAGCTCTTCGAGGTAACTTGCTTAGTTTTTTTGATACTTTTTTATAAATACCACGCCCCTGTTTGTACGGTTTCAAGAATAATGCTGTGCCTTTTTTGTATGGTTTTAGAAACATTCCATTTCCTTTTTTTCCCAACAGTAATGGCTTCCATAGATCTGTTGTGTCGTTCGCTCTCCTTAAGCTGTTCGTTAGCCGTCTTGACATCATTTACTGCTTTAGCTATCCCCGCAGCACCACCTGTTAGCGCTCCTAGGGCACTTAGTCCCGCAAATATAGGAATCAATGGTAGAAAACCTCCTTTCTGTGGAACGGGTATAATGCGTGGGACTTTAATTTTGTTTCTCCCACCGGCTCCTTTTATGATTTTTTTTCCAATTAGAATACCAACATCTAACAGCTTTTTCAAGTTGTCGGAACCAACTCGGTCTATTGCGGAGCGTATTTTCTTCAAAAATCCGCCTTTGAAACTTATTTTCTTCTTTAACCCCATACCCATTTTTCTCTTCGCTTTCATAGCGTTTGTCACAAACCAAGCTGCGGCTTTTTCCCCTAACTTTGCGTTTTTAGACTTAACTCTCCCCCAGGCTTCTTCTTCTAAAATTTTATCTGCTCGGTGTCTGGCTGGAAGATCGTCGGGGTACTTGGAGTATGCAATGTCGTGGTCTTTACACAATTTATCCAACTCGTTTATTCCAGGATCACCTCTTGCTAAGCGCTCATCCAACTTTGTACCAGGCCCGCAGTACTGATAACCTGGAATATGCAGCTCAAACGGTAACCTGTTTATAACGCTGTTGATTAAACCCTCTCCAGAACAGATAATCATGTGTTTACTCAAAAAAATCTCAAACTATACTAAGTAAATAAACAACAACGAGTCTATTTATACTTTTTCAAAAAATTTACAATATATTTATAATAACAATACATTTACATCCACGTCTTTTAGACTGTCTTTTATAAAATACTCTTTCTAGTTATCACCATAACCAAAATCTTCAGATTCCGACAAATTTAAACGTCTAAACATTTCCACTAATGTTCTTGTACGTATCACGTCTCGCACAAATATATCTGGAAAACATATAACCAGCTCCAATGCATTTAGAGCGCTCTGATTCAATTCGTTGTAGAATAAAATATTTCCAATTCGAACTTCGCCTCAACCAAGATTTTAATTCGTTTCTCCCTTCTGTCAGAGTATTAAACCCATCGCCATCATTTAAACTAGAATTAGCAACAAACCCTACTAATTCGCTGTATAATGCTGGGAAGTCACGACTTTCCAACTGTTTAAGTTGATACTCAAATAACTCTCGCATATGGGATAGTTTACGGCACTCCAATTCATTTATAACTATCGAGCTATCACCCATTATTATTTTTAACTGGAACGTTTCGTCCACAATTGTTCCATACACTGGCGACAGAGTGATAAAGAACGGTCCTCCTAGTTGTATGTGTAGATCTTCCATTTCGGTGCACCATTTAATCGAGTGTTTAGCACGTCACGGGAAAATACGTTGATTTGAAATTCCACTTGAAAATTTGTAAATGCTGACCAATTTTCGTATGTCAATTCCAGAACATGGCTGCCACAATATTTCTTGCTACACACCAATCGTAATACGGGTTTTATTGTCTGGTTTATAACAAACCCAATTTCCACATTATGAGGGTGTTCACCCAATTCACTTAAACTATACGTAAACTTATTAATCAGATTTTCGGTATACGAAACTTGTGCATCATTAACATCTGCAGACTCCATTGCTTTGCACTGATTTCACCGAGATGACTGAGAGGATGCTATGCGCGTCATCCTTTTAAATGTTTCAGGGTTGTTGTTGCGCATGCGTAAATTGTTCTCGGATAATTATACATGTAGTGCGTAAGCAAGAAGCTAATTGGTTTTCACCGACAGGCATGAACTAGTTTGTAATCCGATTCAAGGTTAGTTAAGAATATTAGGTTTTACTGGTGTGATTAGACTGGTATGGAATGTTACTCAAGGTTAAACGACGCTGGGTTTCACCTAATTTAAAAGTAAACTAGCTAATTATACCAACAGGGTATAAAAGCACCGTGCAATGCAATATAATTCAGTATCTGTTTAGTCTTCGGCTAGTTACAACAGCTATAAAGTTTTGACCAGTTTTTAATTTCTTTATAGAAAATGGCTTCTTTTACCTGTAACGTCTGCGGGGGTGGCTTTTCCAGAAACGATCATTTGAAGAGACATCTGCTCCAGCAACATGGGTTTGTCTCCGAAACCAGAAAGGGCTTGTTCGCCTGCGATGTGTGCCCGGTATCCTTCACTCGTAAGGACAACCTTAAACGTCACAAGGATGTCAAGCATTGTGTGGTGGAACCAATTGCCGGCCCATCCGGGGTCAAACGAGCTGCTGCACCAACCGTTGAGGAGCCTACCCCCAAAAGATTGCGGAGATGCGTTGAGTGCGATGTGGATGTTGCCAACTTGGCAGCCCACCAACGCTCGAACGAGCACAAAGCTAATGCTAGCCGTGTCCTGGATGGGGGTGTAGAAGTGGTAGCGACTGCATTTAAAAGTCGAATCGCTACATACAGAATTAGTAATGTCGACTCTACAAGTACGTATTTTTTTTATAAGTATTTAGTGTTTAACTTAGTTATTTCTAGGTCTGTTGGAATTCTTGCAAAATCAACGGGAACGATTTGTAAGCTTAGTCGGGAAACAGCGGGCAATCCACACCTCCCTAAAGGTGAACCTGGAGGTGTTTGGTGGGTACACCAAGATGGCTGCGGTAGAGGGTGTTGAAGATGTTAAATCTTTCAACACCCGAAATGTTGTGGTCACCTCATCCAGCAACCTAGGAAATGTCTACAACTCCTTTGTGGAGAGGATGTCAGCTAAGTCTGACGAATTTCAAGAACGAGATTCTGGTAAATTTGAAAAATTATTAATTTTTTCTAATTTTTTAAATTTTAGGATGGACTCTGAAAAATGTCTCGCACCTAGAAATAAATATTAACAAGTATAAACCTCTTCGTGGGGGATCCTACATTGAGCTCCCCAAATGGGTAAGGGAGAAACATGCCGTTGTTAACGTGCAGAACCAAGACAATGCATGTTTTGCCTGGTGTGTTGTGGCTGCGCTCTACCCCGGTGCTCGCGATCTGCAAAGAGTGTCTAGTTATCCGCATTACAGCACCGCACTCGACGTAACAGGACTACAGTTCCCGATGCCCATAAAGGACATAGCCAAGTTCGAGGAGCAGAATGCTATAAGCATTAATGTTTTCGGTATAGAAGGCAAGTCCATTATCGGACCCCTCCACTTCACCCAAAGAAAGAGGGATCGGCACGTCAACCTCCTTTACATCCAGAATGAGAATAACACACACTACTGCTGGATCAAGGATTTGGGGAAGCTAGTGAGAAAACAGCTGTCTAAGTATGATGGGTACAAATGGATTTGCGATGGATGTCTTGTTTTTTTCCGAACGGATGAAGAATTGAGTAACCATGCGCAACACGACTGCAACCACGTTGTGACAAAGATGCCCAACCACTTTAACAACATATTGGAATTTACGAACGTGCACAAGCAAATGAGGGTACCGTTTGTTATATACGCGGACTTTGAAAGCGTGTTGAAGCCCATTTCTTCGGCAGCACAGGATCCTTCCGGCTCCTTTACTAACAGCACCCACCAACACGAACCATACAGCTTCGCATACTACATTAAATGCTCTTACGATGAGAATCTGGATAAGTTTGAATTGTACAGGGGGCCTGAAGCTGCTAAAGTGTTTATGGGAAAGTTAAAGGAGGAAGCCCGCAGATTGGGTAAAATCCTTAAAACCAACGTTCCGATGACAGCGTTGGAGCCTTTAGATGAATTGTTATTCCACATGGTTGACGATTGCGGCATCTGCAAGAAACCATTGGGAGACGATCGAGTGAGGGATCACTGTCATCTTACAGGGAAATTCCGCTTCGCAGCACATCGCCAATGCAACATCCAATACCGGATGCCAAATTTCATACCGGTCATATTCCACAATTTAAGTGGGTATGATTCCCATTTTATTGTGAAGGAATTGGGGTGTGATAAGGAGCGTGTTACAGTGATCCCAAATAATAAGGAGCGGTTCGTATCGTTCACAAAGTATGTGAGGATATATGGTGAAGAACCAGACGTAGAGGAAGATGATGATGAATCCGATAATTCCACAGTACAGCTGCGATTTATCGATTCCCTGCGTTTCATGGCATCGTCCCTGGATAAGTTGGTGAAAAATTTGGAATGCGAGCAGTTTGTTGAGATGAGGAAGTGTTTCCCCGACGACGTACAGTTTTCTTTTCTACGCAGAAAGGGTGTGTTCCCGTACAGGTATGTGACAGACGCTTCAGCGTTAAATAGGTCAAGTCTACCACCCCGAGAGGATTTCTATAATGATCTCACGAATGCTGTGATTTCGTTGTCTGAGTACGATCACGCTCAGAATGTATGGAACGCCTTCCACATATGCACACTCGGCGAATACAGTGATCTTTATTTGAAAACAGACGTTTTATTATTAGCTGACGTGTTCGAAAACTTCCGGGGTGTGTGCTTGAAAACCTACGACTTGGATCCCTGCCAATATATGACAGCACCTAGTCTAAGCTGGGACGCCATGCTGAAACATACTAGGGTTAAACTGGATCTATTCACTGATGTAGAAATGCATCACTTTGTAAAGAAAGGGATTCGTGGTGGTCTAACTCAGTGCAGTCAACGATACGCTCACGCCAACAATAAGTACATGGAGAATTTTAATTCTGAAGAGCCCTCAAGGTACTTGACGTATCTGGATGCTAATAATTTATATGGATGGGCCATGTCACAACCGTTACCGATAAGCGGATTCAGGTGGTTGAAAGAGAAAGAGCTTAACCTCCTGAAAGCCCACATCGATGACATATCTGTAACAGGGGACAAGGGGTACATCCTGGAAGTAGATCTGGAGTATCCAGAAAACCTACACGAACAGCACAACGATTTACCGTTTTGTCCACAGACCATGGTACCCCAACACCATCCTCCAAGACTCCGAAGCTGCTCGCCACGTTGCTCAACAAGAGTCATTACGTCATACATTACAGAAACCTACAGCAGGCGCTACGTAATGGTCTCCGGCTCACAGCAGTCCACCGGGTCATGGAATTTGACCAGTCTCCATGGTTAAAGCCCTACATCGATTTGAACACCACCCTTAGGACATCTGCCAGAAATGCGTTTGAAAAAGACTTTTTCAAATTAATGAATAACGCAGTCTTTGGAAAAACGATGGAGAATGTCGACAAGAGGGTGGATGTAAAGATCGTGCCCCGGTGGGAACACGATGGACAAAAATTGTGCGCGAGTGGACTTATCGCCCGCCCGAACTTTAACAGTAGTTTAGTGCTAGGTGAGGATTTGGTTATTATACAGATGGATAGGGTAAAAGTCACGTACAACAAGCCTATATATGCAGGTTTTTCAGTTTTAGATATTTCAAAAACCCTCATGTATGAATTCCATTATAACACCATGAAACATTTGTATGGAGCCAAACTCTCACTACTTTACACAGACACTGACTCTTTAGTGTATAGTATAGAAACAAAAGACTTGTATAGTGATATTAGTGCAAACATTAACAATTTCGACACTAGTGACTACCCTCGAGACAATAAATACAATATGCCTCTTGTGAACAAAAAGATCCCTGGCAAGTTCAAAGACGAGTTCAACGGCGACTTGGTGTTACAATTTGTTGGAACTAGGGCCAAGTCGTATTGCATTCTTAGTGAGAAGGACACGATTAAAAGATCAAGGGGTATCGCGTAGTGTGGTGGCGGGGATTAGTGTGGATAGTTTTAAGGACATTGTGTATAATAATTCTGGTGCCCTTATGCATAGCATGGTATGTATTCGGAGTAAAAAACATGTTCTGTACACCCAATTAATCAATAAAATTAGTTTATCGGCAGAAGATGACAAAAGGTACGTCATCCCTGGTAGTACTTCCACATATGCATGGGGGCATAAGGATATTAGATAGTTGTTTATATTTTATTGTGTATATATAGTATGTAAGTTAGTTATAAGCATATCTACCCTCCCCCATCCTTAATAATTCCTTTGTTCCCGGCGATATGTGTTTACCTCCCCGTGGTCTCGCCGGACGGTAAAACATATTGTTGGATTAACAACAATATGTCTTATTGACTGAAAACATGTTTCCTCTCTTTTACTTTAATCTCTTTTTATTACAGGTCCATTTAAACAACCCATTAATCTCTTTTTTGTTACAGGTTAACCTGCTTGGATTCGGCTACACACAGGAAATACTTTGTAAAAATTGTAATTAGTTTATTAAACTGTAAATTGGATAAAAATAAATTATTAAACTTTTGTGTTCTTATTATTGTTGGTTAAAGGACTGTAGATATTAAAAAGGAGAGGTGATTATAAATTGATCTTGGTACAAAATCTTAAAATGAGGGTAGCTCTCTGGGGGATGGCGCAATCTGAAAAATTCCTAGAGATTCGGGTAGCTGAGAAAATTCTAATATTGATTGATACCAAACAAGATAGGTTTATCTCGAAAGATGCGTTGGCTAGACAAAGAAAAGTATTTGGTTTAGATGTGGGAGCAAATGAGGATGCTCATTTGTCTCGAAAGATGAAAAATTAAGATATATTTATCTCGAAAGATGAAAAATGGTTAGTCGAAGAAAACTTTTTGGTCCAGATGTGTGAGGAAATGTGGGATTCTGGAGGAAATGTTACTCCACCACATTTCCTCCTTATGGGGATTTACATGTAAATTTGGGAGGAAATGTGGGATTCTGGAGGAAATGTGGCGCCAGGATTGCTAATTTTACTCTACTGCACTTGAACAATTAAACCACAGAACCGCATCGTATAGACGACGCTACAGGACTCGCAGTTTAACTTTTCTGCCACTTGTGGAACCAAACACTTAACCTCTGATGACGATGAGATTGTACTATGCTGCTTGACTTAGTGCCGCCTAAGGACAGGCTTTCTAGTAAATGTGGCATCTCAGGTCTTACAATTAAGAATATTCGCAGGTTGCATTTTAGTGCAAAACAAAAACCGCTTTGTGAGACTTTGGAAAAGCTTGTAAAAGAATTAAATTAGAATTAAAGAATTTACTCTCGAGTGGCTGTTTAATATACATTATCAAAACACAACAAGGTTGTCGAAAACACTCGAGCAGAGACAAAGATAAATTGAGCGAACTATACAACGCTGTATTTTATTAAATGCGACACGATATTTTTTTTGGGATATCCTGTACGTTATATTTTTGAAACTTCAATTCATCTGTTCTACTATAATTTTATATAAAATTGCATCGACCTAACGTAAGCATCTTAGTTCGAACAATATCGGAGCTAACCAAACTTAACTGGGAAAAGAGTCATCTAACCTAACCTAACTTAGAGAGATGTCGTCTAGCCTAATCTAACTAATAGAAATGTCGTTTAATCTCTGACGTCATATCCGCCATTATGGAAGATAGAGTGTGGATGATAGAGTGTGGAAGGTATAACGTAAAAAGTAGAATGTGTAAGATTGAATGTGAAAAGTAGAACGCATCCATTACACAAAAAGAGATAGAACAACTGAACGAAATTCTAAAGCAGCAAGTAAGAATGCATGTGCACATTACACAATGCCGAAAACTGGAGCAAATAGATGGAGGAGCAAAACCTGTTATTATTAGAATAAAAAGAGCAGAACACAGAAACAATGTGAGTTTTGTTCGTCGTTTCAAAAATAAAGACGCATTGTACGTATCCAATTATTGGTTGCAAAAGGAACTACAGAAGGAAATATAGATCTAAATTATAAAATAAAAATTAAATTAAATAAGTTAAAAACAATTCTGAATAAAAATAGAGATGGTTGTGTTTTGTGTGTAGAAATGCATCTACTATACTTCGTATGCTACGTTATATAAATAAAAATTAAAATGAAAAACTGTTTAATAATTATAGGGCTTCCAGCTACAGTTACAAATAGGTATACTTAAACGGTGACTTTAGAAGGTAGTAGAAACATGGTAATTGAAGGCATAGCAAAATCAATTTATTACCTATATGACGTCACAAGTGATGTACGAGTACAGCAATTAGATCTCAAACTGGTCGGTAAAACTACTTAACATTAAGTGATTTTAAACAATATGTTTAAAACCATTTTGTAAAAATTGGGTTTGGGATAAATCATGTACACGATCACTTTCTATCCAAAGCTTCAGTATTATCAAAAAGATAAAAGGAATTAAAAACCATATCGAAAAACAGAATTATGTTCGATGATTGTGTCAGCTGCTTAAAAGAGCTAAAGCAAGTATTTGTTACCCAGAACTTAATTCAGTCGATTAGGCATAAAGTTCATACCATTCTACGGGAGAAAATTGCAATAAGCCGAAGGGACGACAAAAACTACTTGCGTTCCGCATCATACGCAACGCTACCTATCGGACATATAAAAATGCACTGTTATTGTAAATGTATCCAGCAATTATCTAATAAATTTTAATTTTTTTTTATTAATTAATTTTGGTCTATTGGTATGTTTAATTATTGGTGTTGGGAAACGAAAACAAATTTTTCTACCAACACAAGATATGACGAGAATGGATCCGACGCTTTTTTATAGTTGGTCAAAAATTTGCAAAATGAACCCTAGATTTTCTTATGGGAAAATACATGAAAAAATAACCAATTTTGTCTTCGTACTAAGATAGCCTACCTACTTATATGCCCTTAAGCTTATCTTTCATTTCTTGTATTTAAACTGCGTATAGTAGTGTGAATTTTTTGTATTTATATTATTGGTCGATTCACATTTCGGTGCTAGTCAAAAGCTAGGATGCCATTGTACCTCTTATCAAAAAAACGCCAATTCGTATCTTTCATATAATTTTTAAATCTTAGCATCATAGTTGTGATCAAAGCGTAACTTAGTTTCGACGGTAACAATCAACAACATTATGTAAATAATAATTCAAATGTGGTTGGTGCTAGTAATTGCTACTTACCAGAAGTAGGGAGACAAAAGTGCAAGCAATTTCTTTTATTACTATTTTATATCGCTTTAGTAGGGTAGTTCACATTGCACAATGGATTTGTGAAATGACCCTGCCGGATTACGCACACTAAAAAGCCTTTTATCTTTTGCTCATTTCTACTTTTCTTTTATATATTTACTTGTTTAGGGATTAATACAATTAGAAGCTCCAATTGCTATTCTGCTTTTAAAAAGGGCATACCATATTTTGTTACCAACGCTGTACTGGATGTCTAAGTATGCACCATACCCACAAGAAAATTTATATTAACTTTGAAGGAATGTTTTGTCTTTAATTCGGTCTAGTTTCCCGTTAAAATACTCATTGTTCTTGCAATCACTGATCATTCGACTGACATCAAGTGCTTAAAAGATACGTTTAAGAATTCGGAAGGATTTAAACATAAAGATTGAAATTGAGCAGATAACGTGAGAAATTTCACAAAAATATAAATTGAATTAATATATATTAAGCGATCAGAAAATATTGGTGTTTAATTTTTATAGTAAAGCCCGTGTATTATTACAAATAGTTTGGTCAAAATAGGTTTCATCTTATAAAAAATCCAAAGTTTTGAAATCTTGCATATTTATTTGTATGTACTTATTGATGAAAAACCTAAAAGTCGTGACGAACCAGATGCGAGCTCTAGTGGCAATTATCGAAAGTATGTTAATTTTTTTTATTTCTTTGTTAATATCTTGAAAGCTATTGGACGGAGCTAAATTATAATTATATACAAAATTAAAGCTGATAAAATTAATTATATGCTTTTTCTATTCCTTGTACTTACCGAGTTATAAGGTGTTAAGGCTGCGCTTTTTTTGAAACTAACGCGATTGGTAACGATGCAATTAAAAGTAGGTATTTTACCAAATTTTTATATACTTTGACCAGCACTTGAATGTTTAAATGATAATTCACAAATAATTCAATATTTAAAACGTTGAGTATAAATAAACTTAACATATTAATATAATTCCTGGCCCGTCTTTATAAGTAGTAGTTAAGCAAGGTTATAATGATCCCAAACAACCGGTTTCCTTATGGGATTTAACACGGCAAATTCTAAGGTCCAAAAAGACCATTTTTGTCAGATTACAAGAGTCATTCACCCCGGGCGTCCCTTCATATATGTTGCTCTATTAATAAATGTAAACTGGAATTCTTTGCAAAGAGCAGGATGTGGCGGTAGTGAGTAGAAAGGAGGGGGAGAATGTAGGTGGTATGAAGAAGTGGGGGTGTTAGGTGGTATGTGAAAGTGGGGGTCTCTAGGTGGAAGTTGTGTGTGGAGTTAAAGGTGGTGTATGATTGTGTATATAAGAAGCTCCGTGCCCCGACGCAACCTGATGTGGCCCCGGACGTGCCCTGGAGCGCGACCAAGTGATGGATGGGCGTGACAATTAGAGATTCCATAAGCAATAGGAGCAATTTCCGACTACTAGCTTATCAAATTTTCCTATTATCTAACCTAACCTAACTTCAGACAACACCGACTAACATCAGCCCAAACAACGTAAACTAACTAAACCCTCCTCTCATCATCCTACTTCCCTCCTTTCGCATCCGTACGACATACATCCGACATACATCTGACATATGTCCAGCATACATCCGACATAAGTCCAGCATACATCCGCCATATATCCGACATATGTCCGACATATGTCGAACATACGTCCGGAATAGTAAGTATACAAGAAAACATATTTTGTAGGTGGAATCAGTTATGATACAGCATTCTTAAAAAAATGCAAGCACGCAGTGAACGCTACACTAAATAGTCTTTGACAACAGCTGTAAAATTTTAGAAAAAATTGTTTTGTTTTAAAATAAAATTTTGCTTGGTTAGGTGCGTGGCCCGCCTAGATCCGGTGCTTGGCCTGCCTGGCCTCGGTGCGCGGTTCGCCTCGGCCCGCCTTGGCCTGGTGCGCGGCCCGCTTCGGCAGACAGGCGGCTCCGTGGTGTAGTTGGTGTGCGTGTGACTCATATGCCCAAAATGCCGGGTTCAAATCCCGACACGGTCCGCTTGAAAAATGTTAGTTTTTCACAAAAATACGCCCTCATTCGGATGAGAGGTAAAATGGAGGTCCCGTGTGTGAGTGTTGTTACGCACGTTAAAGATTCCTACCTTGCTTGCGACAGCAAGGGTTCGAAAAAATTCCAAATTTCCAGTTAAAAAAAATTCTTTTCCTGGCCAATGTAGTACCTTCGGCTGGAACATTAGAAAAAAATCAAATGTAGAACCCGCTTCGGCCGGATGCGCGGTAAATGAGTTGTATTCACTTCTGTAAACTTGATTTAGCATAAGTCGGTTATATTTTGCAGATCGAAAATCTGAACATATTGTACATATCTAATTACTGAATAGAAATGTATGACTAATGTATGTAGACTAATGCGTAGACGTAAAATTAAAAATAAGAATTAAAGTTTTTAAGTTACAACAACCGGCAGTAAACATAAAGAATGTATGTATCCCCATGTAGTATGCACACAAAATGCTTATTAAATAGTCAAAAATGATATCAGAATCCGAACCTATGCTCTATACCCTGGTTCTCTGCCCGAGCATAAATCGAATTCTTATACACTTATATTCTTTTGTTGGAAGATGGAAAATTATACTCCCGAAATACGTCTATGTACTCGAAGAAGCAAGAAGGACCGATTCCTGCTATTATAGCATCTGCAAAAGTAAATCGAAGTGATCGAGTTAGTAAATGCTGTTCTTACATATTTTTAATGTATTAAGTGTGCATTCTTTAAAAGGAAAAATGGACTAAGTTCACTTTAGTAGCTGCACGAATTTAAGTCGTTAAAGTATTATAACCCGTTTTTATTAAACATCAATTTTAAAATGTGGTTTGTTATGATTTCGCTCAATTACATACCAAACATGCCGTCTAATCAATAGCAAGCAGATAGGGGATCAAATTGTGAATTAATATCCATTGTCCTGGTGCTCGATTTTATACTATATTTAGATCTAGTTTGATAGATCAACCTTGTATTCTAATTACCTAAAACAATTACGCGTCTTTCTCATGCTCCTGTTAAGATTTTGTTATCAGGCTTTTCCTAATTTTGTATGAACTTGCCACAGAGAATATAACGAAGAAAGATTGTGTGCCGGTGTCAAGTTGATGAATTTGAGCAAGCACAATAATGATGATGGCAAAACAACTTGTAAAAGATTGTTTAGCTTAGGTAATTCCTACACCAATGCTAAGATTTTACAGTCAATTTAAAGACCAAGTCCCAACCTACGCATTCGTTCTAGTGGTGGTGTTAAATTGATTCTAGAGTGGGTGTTGTGACGTGTTAAGTGTAATAAGAAGTAGACATTGACGGTTTAAACGTGATTACTATATAAAAAAAAATCCCTAAGGATGATTGGAAAAATTAATTGTAACAAGTGGTGGTATTTTATTACGTTTTGCATGCATGCGTGCGAATATGCAAAGGACCCCGCTCGATTCTTATGGAAAAACTACCCCGGTCCTTTGACTCTCGTACTAGAGCCCCACTTAATTCTTTACTTCGTTCGGGTGTTTTCAAAACCTATTTCTTATTAAATGTGTATTAAAATCTATAAATCAATACGCTGTTTGCGCTTGTGCTCTTGCAGATTTGTATTCGGATATCTTTGACAACCTTCAACTCTCACTCTAAAGAGTATATAAGAAAGCAATAACAACTTAATCATCGATATTGGAAACATTAACTATACCAAAGAGGAAATCTGTTGGGTGGTAGCCACTTACCCAATCCAATTACAGAATCTTTCTGCGATAATATAGTGCTGGTTAGAATGGCCGACATTGTGGATTGCAGAGGAATTAAAAAATACGGATAAATTTCCTGTTAAGAAAGAGATATGTGGCGCCTTTAATAGCTACCTACGCGGGAAGTTCTCAAAATTTCTACCTGTTAGGCATGGAATAAAAGCTGTGGCACTCGGTCCATAACAACATTCGATGCCTAAATGTTTTTTTGGAAACCTATCAACACAGGGCAGCTTAGCTTTAACTCCGATCGTTGTAAAATCCATCTACCTTGGGCCATATGAATTGTGCCTTTGACTTCCAAGGGGCTGTAATGCCAATAAATTACTCGACAGTTGACTTTCATCTTTTACCATTATTGATATACAGTGATAATAGTCTAAACTTTGCAGAGTTGGATTTTATTTACGCATATAAAGAAAACCATGCCTATTTGTCAATAGGTGTAAACTTGGCGACTAGTTAAACCACAACACTATCTTACAAAGAAATAACGTACTAATAATATGTAAACGGAACATGATTTTTAAAAATTCCTTTTAGATATATTTTTAGTCTAAACCAATTATTCTATATTGATTGCCAATATTTGGAAATAACTCCTATTGCTTATTGAATCTCTAATTGTCACGTCCACTCCATCACTTGTTCACGCGCCAGGGCACATTCGGGGCGCATTGGGTTGCCTCTTGTTACGTGTGGGGTGCGTTAGGCACGGAGCTTCTCACGGAGCTTCTCCCACCTCTAACTCCATACACAACCTTACCTGCACACCTCTACTTCCACAAACCCCCCACTAATCACCTCTACCCCAGCCCTTTGCAAGGAATTCCACTTTCCATTTATTAACTGAGCAACATATATGTTGGGTCACCCGGGGTGAATGACCTTTGTTTCTGACTAGAATTGTCTTTGTGGACCCTAAAATTTCTCATGTTAAATCCTATAAGAAAATCGGTTTTTTGGTCTCATGGTAAGAAAATCGGATTTTTGGTCTCATGGTAACCTTGCCTTTCAACTATAAGTTTATGTTTTCACCCTTTGGATTGTAACAACGGTTGCACAACACAGTAACTTTAAGCTTAAAATGATTTCGTTCACATACATTTGTATCAGCATCATTATTTTTATTTGTGAACAAGATATTTTATTTTCATTGAACGCATGCGGCTAATTGAAAAACTACTGATTAATTTTTCTTGATTAATTTTATATAAAATGCACCTCCGTCGTTCGTATTGTAGACAGGAATAACACGAACCCTCATCAAAAACAATTACAGTCAGTTGCTTATTTTTTCAGTTGTTAAGTAAATAAGAAAACAATAAGTAAACGTCAAATATCAATCATGTTAGCATTAAGTTATTCGCGCAGACAAATAATCCTTAGAAGAATGGTATAGGTTACAGGTTTAATAGGTAGAGGAAACAAATAAAGTTGGTTTTCTTGTTAAAAAAAGAAAAAGTAAAAAAATAGTGAATTTATAACAACATTTAATCAATTACTAATACATAATAAAATGGCGCATCTTGGCAATACCGCGCGATATCAACCAAGACTGCCTAAAGCAGAACGTACTACTCGAACATTGTCTTAGTTAAGAAGATGGGCACTTTCCTAAACGTTTGATTTGCACTCTCTGAAGCAAGTCACTTTTGAAGCAACGTCAGAGGGGCGGGCGTGCATAGAAAGTAGTTCCTAATAATACAATAGAAAACTGTTTACATTTTCAAGGACAATAGGCAATAACTATTGAATTAAACGAGATATTTTAGAACGCTAAAAAATGAGCACCAATGTGACATGATTTTCTTAGTTTTGTTTCAGATACAGAGTCACCCAGGGGAAAAATTTAAATGCGAAGGAAGGTTCAATAATATTTTAATCGATTTGTTCATTCACCTTTATAATATCACCTGAACTTGAATTCGTTGTGTTATTCACTGACAAAATGACGGTTTGTCTATTTCAATTTAGCTAAAATGTTTATATTATTTCGTGTAAATCCTTCAGCATGTCTAGCTTTAGTGTTATATATTCTTTCTGAACACTATTCTAATTTCTGGCGTACAAATTTCAAGTGTTAGCTAAAACGACATTGTGACTAGGAAGATTTTGGCCAACAACCATTTAGGAAATCAATTTGATTATTTGTTGAACCAAATCAACTTTTTATATTGTTTTCTCCATTTCTTAATAGTGAACAGTAGTCCAACCACGAATACGAGCTTGACCAATGAGTATTCTATAGGCAATGAAATTTGCTTCGAAAAGTGATATTTAAAGGAATATATTAATATTCTGGGTTAGTGTTGAATTGTAGATTTTATTTTGGGATGATGACTACCTACAATAACGATATTAGGAGACTAGACTGAATACTGCCCATTACTTCAACATAGAGTAGGACCAAGAAGAAGTTAGAGCGACAACTTTAAATGTTTGATAAGTCTTATAATCTGTAATAATTTTTTTATGTACAGACTTTGTAATCTATCTAATTATTTCAATTTTCGCCAGTAAAGAACATACATCTTACGTTCAATGTTCACTAGACTAACATCTCAATTGTTGTTGCTTTTCTACCTACTTCAAAATCTATTTTTAGTAGCCGTTTTTCCTGTAACAGATTTTAGAAATTTTTGATTACTTTGCCAGATAAATTTTACGAAGCATTTGAAATTATAACAAAGGCGCTGAAGTGTCTAAAATCCAATAGGGCAAAGCCATTAAACAAACAATCGATTGATTGACAGTTACAAAGCTGCATTTCAAAAACAATTATAATCAGGCGGTTTATATAAAAATCAGCAGAGTGAGAAATTTCAATTAAAGTATGAAGCGGTGAGTATTGTATACATTATTGGATGAAACATTAAAATAAATGCGTTTAATGTGCAAATAAGTAAGTGCTGGTGTAAATAAATTTAGGTAGTCGAAGTTAATAGTAATTATACATTAATCATCATGCAAAGATGAATGTACTGTTAATAAACATTGTAATAATTATAACCAGCATATTACAGTTTCTCTGCCTTAGTGAGTAATCAGATTTGCATTCAGCCAATAAAGAACAAGTAAGAAGTAGGTTACGTTACCAAAGCTGCACAAAGAAGTATACATTGTAGCTATACATTGAGTAACAAAGTTTTCTAGTTCATTTATATGGAAGAGATTATTCTAATAGATATCTTCCTCTTTCAAAAATGTTTAGTTTGTTTCACGAATATAACAAAAGGGTTAGTATTATAAAAGTTTTACATCTGGACTTTCAAAGCACCACCAGGCGTAAAATATTGCAATTTCCTATAAATCGTAAAATGTGGCATCTCAGGATCGACAAATTTGACGATTATTTAGAAAACAGAACGGTCGCAGCATTTGTGCATACTTTCGTTCGATATGTCCTGCTTAAGAAGTTGACAAGCAGTAAGAAGTCAAAATTCACATAATTCTAACCAATAAGTACAATAATCAGATTTGCAATCTAATTCGTAATTCTTCATAGATATTCGAAGCACCAGGGATGCGCTATCGCATTTTATCGAGGTTTTCCGCACCCGTTCCTAAATCGTCCAAATCCTTATTGAAATGCTTTCCTAGTTGATATATGTTCCGTAACAAGCATTTCCTGCGAGTCCTACATTGGTTTGGCCACATTCATTAAGCAATTGCTATTGTAAGCAAATATTTTACATTTTACCCTTGGATAAATTAGGAAAATTAAAGGCATTGATGATAAAATGTGAGGATTACCTGTATTTCTTAAATTAGTATGACTAATTTTATTTCGAAAACGTACTGAGACCTACCGTTATAAACACGAGAATATATAATGGGTGTGCAAAATGGAGAAAATCGATAGTGTATGTTAAAGGTTTATATTTCCTATGCGTATCATTAACGAGTTTTCACAAGAGGTGTTTTATTAATTTTTACATTTATACTTTATAAAAAATATAAGTATTAACGAAAAAGTGTTGCTTGCGCTAATTCGCGTACATTATCGTTATATTTGGCAGCTAAAAAATCAACATAAAAAGTAAGGGTATAAAACAAAGTAATTTATAATTGTTGAATTGTATTTGCCAGAAAACTAAGATAATCTTACCTTGTCAAAGTATTTACACGCGTGACGTTAGCACCCCAACTTTTGAAAAAAATAACTTTCTATAGCTCATCCGTTTGCACATTGTTTGCACATGTATGCACATTCGGTATTTTTGTTTACACACTTTTCGTTTAAAAATTATTCAAGAAACAATTTAGGGGGGCCAACTTCACACTGGCCCCTTCGACTTTCAGGAAATTTATTTCAAACCGGCGGAATTAATGCATCATCGTTTGCACATATATGCACATCCATTATTTTTGTTTGCACACCTTTCTTTTGAAAGTTATTAAAGAAGCATTGTGACGGGTCAACTTCGCACTAGCCCCCCCGACATTCAACAAATTCAGTTTAAACCGATGAAATTGATAGATTTTCGTTTGCATATGTATGCACATGTATTATTTTTGTTTGCACACTTCCAGTTTAAAAGTAATTTAACATTCAGCTTCATAGTCCTCGCTATACGATAGCTACTTGTTGAGAACGTAAAAACATTGTTACAATGAACCCAATTGATACCTTTTCGTTTGCACATTACGAAACACATCAACTTTCTGTTTGCACTTCACGCCGCGTGAAACTAACCCCCCAACTTTTGAAAAAAATAACTTTGTATAGCTCATTCGTTTGCACCTTGTTTGCACATGTATGCACATCCGGTATTTTTGTTTACACACATTTCGTTTAAAAATTATTCAAGAAACAATTTGGGGGAGCCAACTTCATACTGACCCCCCTGCTTTGAGGAAATTTATTTTAAACCGGCAGAATTAATACTTCATCGTTCGCACATGTATGCACATCCTTTACTTTTGTTTGCACACATTTTGTTTAAAAATTATTAAAGGAACTATTGTGGGGGCCAACTTCACACTAGCCCCCCGACATTTAGCAAATTCATTTTAAACCGATGAAATTGATAGATTTTCGTTTGCATATGTATGCACATGTATTATTTTTGTTTGCACACTTCCAGTTTAAAAGTAATTTAACATTCAGCTTCATAGTCCTCGCTATACGATAGCTACTTGTTGAGAACGTAAAAACATTGTTACAATGAACCCAATTGATACCTTTTCGTTTGCACATTACGAAACACATCAACTTTCTGTTTGCACTTCACGCCGCGTAAAACTAACCCCCCAACTTTTGAAAAAAATAACTTTGTATAGCTCATTCGTTTGCACCTTGTTTGCACATGTATGCACATCCGGTATTTTTGTTTACACACATTTCGTTTAAAAATTATTCAAGAAACAATTTGGGGGAGCCAACTTCATACTGAACCCCCTGGTTTCAGGAAATTTATTTTAAACCGGCAGAATTAATACTTCATCGTTCGCACATGTATGCACATCCTTTACTTTTGTTTGCACACATTTTGTTTAAAAATTATTAAAGGAACTATTGTGGGGGCCAACTTTACACTAGCCCCCCGACATTCAGCAAATTCATTTTAAACCGATGAAATTGATAGATCTTCGTTTGCACATGTATGCACATCTATTATTTTTGTTTGCCACTTCCAGTTTAAAAGTAATTTAACATTCAGCTTTATAGTCCTCGCTATACCATAGCTACTGTTGAAAATGTGAAAAAATTGTTACGAACCCAATTGATACCTTTTTGTTTGCACATTACGAAACACATCAACTTTTTGTTTGCACACCACTGTAAGTAAATAAAATTTTTAATTTATTCAGGGGGCTAACTTCACACATGTCAAATATCGCATTTTTGTGCAATTCTAACATGTGATGACGGAAATCAAAGTATCTTCGTTTGCACATCATGAATCAAGTCGCTTTTTCATTTGCACACCTTTAGTTTAAAACTAATTTAACATTTACTTTCGTAGTACCCGCTATACGAGAGCTATTGTTAAAAATGTGCAAAAATGGAATACATTGAGCCTAATTGATAGCTCTTCGTTTGCATATTATGAAACACATCAACTTTTTGTTTGCACACCACTGTAAGTAAAAAAAATATTTTTAATTTAATCAAAGGGACTAACTTCACACATGTCAAACATCGCATTTTTATGCAATTCTAACATGTGATGACGGAAATTAAAGTATCTTCGTTTGCACATCATGAATCAGGTCGCTTTTTCGTTTGCACACCTTTAGTACAAAACTTATTTATCATTTACTTTCGTAGTACCCGCTATACAATAGCTACTGTTCAAAATGTGCAAAAATGGAGTACAGTGAGCCTAATTGATACCTTTTCGTTTGCACATTACGAGACTTACACATGTACCTATACCGTTGATTGAGAGTATTTTAATCAACACAATTACTAAAATTTTGTTTTCAAATGTATATAGTCCTATGTATTTACATTACTATACAGCGCTACAAGATGTCGCTAGTTCGAGAATTTCGTTTTCAACCGTCTCGTATGAATACTAGACAACAGGAGGTATGTACTTCCCCTCAAGCAAAACTTGAAATTTCTGTTGTATTTTTGATTATAAATTTGCAGTCAGATGCACCCGCTTGAGTTGATACTAGTGGTTTTTAGATAATTAAACAGTAATACAGGTTTTTACAGCATTTTATAAATAACGGCATTCGTACCGGTTTTTTAAAACAGCATCGGTAGCTATCGTATAGCGAGGACTACGAAATTAAATGTTAAATTAGTTTTGAACTAAAGGTGTGCAAACAAAAAAGCGACTTGATTCATGATGTGCAAACGAAGATACTTTGATTTCCGCCATCACATGTTAGAATTGCACAAAAATGCAATATTGGACATGTGTGAAGTTAGCATCTGTGATTAAATTTTAAATTTTTTTGACTTACAGTGGTGTGCAAACGAAAAGTTGATGTGTTTCGTAATGTGCAAACGAAAAGGTATCATTTGGGTTCATTGTATAGCGAGGACTATGAAGCTGAATGTTAAATTACTTTTAAACTGGAAGTGTGCAAACGAAAATAATAGATGTGCATACATGTGCAAACGAAGATCTATCAATTTCGTCGGTTTAAAATGAATTTGCTGAATGTCCGGGGGCTAGCGCGAAGTTGGCCCGCCACAATGGTTTCTTTAATAACTTTTAAACGAAAGGTGTGCAAACAAAAATAATGGATGTGCATACATGTGCAAACGATGATGTATTAATTCCGCCGGTTTAAAATAAATTTCCTGAAAGTCGGGGGGCCAGTGTGAAGTTGGCCCCCATAAATTGTTTCTTGAATAATTTTTAAACGAAAAGTGTGCAAACAAAAATACCGGATGTGCATACATGTGCAAACAATGTGCAAACGGATGAGCTATAGAAAGTTATTTTATTCAAAAGTTGGGGGCTAACTTCACGCGTGTAAGGTATTTGAGTGTTCTATTTATTAGAACCACAGACAAACTTAGATTTTTTGCTTTTTCTTTACGCTTAATAAAGAAAAAACCATAGAGCTTCGTAAATAATTAAGATGAATTGTTAACTTCTAATGGTAGTAGGATGATTTCAAGGCATCAGAAAAAGTTAATCAAGATCCTCGTTCACTAATTTCATTATCCTCCAAAAAAAAGGAAAAGTTAAATAATCAGTTTTGCAAACTTACAAATGTCAATTAGTTTCTCACACGTATTTGTACTTATCGCAATCTGAGCAGGCGCAAAAGGTTTTGGTGCTCTAGGCGAAATTTAAGCCTCTCCCCACCAACAAAGTTTACATTTTTCGTTTTCTCGCCTTGAGTTTAGCAAATGTTAAAACCAATTCATTTAGATTAGTGTTTTGTGCTGTCATGTTCGATTAGGCGGCTCCGTGGCGTAGTGGTATGTGTGTGACTACTACGCCCTAGGTCCCGGGTTCGAATCCCGACACGGTCCGCTTGAAAAATGTTAGGCGAGCATTTTTCGCAAAAATACACCCTCGTTCGAATGAGAGGTAAAATGGAGGTCCCGTGTGTGAGTGTTGTCACGCACGTTAAAGATCCCTACCTTGCTTGGAACAGCAAGGATTCGGCAAAATTCAAAATTTTCCAGGTAAAAAAAAAACTCGCTTCCTGGCCAATGTAGTACCTTCGGGTGGAGCATTGGAGAATCACATGTAATGTCATGTTCGATTGAAATGTTTGCCAGTGATACCAATCTCTGTTGTATAATACATGTCCTGGGCTTTAATGAGCTTAAGTTTCGAGAATTACATCTCTCCCGAGGCTGCTGATTGCGGTGTAGAACCCGTAGGGCAATAAACAAATTAAGCACACTTTTCGTCAGATTGTAAAATGAAGGAAGTTTTTTAGCGTTGATTGCATAGTGACTCGTCGTGAAATAACTCGCCGCTTATCACAAAACTACGTGGTATCAATATTCTTATATTTGTACACTATTCGAATACAAACTGGTTGGGTTTCTTCTAATGTTTTGATAGAGTACAAAAATCCAAATTTTGTGTTCATCTACTAGACATGATTGCATCGCTCATTAACTGAGCTGATAGCTGTATTCAAGATTGCAAAATAAAAGGTAATCTTAAACTTCAGTTTTGCATTTTGTATCGGTTCATCCTTCGCTTCGAATGAAAACTTTCTTGTCCTTTTTCTTCGAGAGCTTTGGCGATTACTCTGATTCAAACGAGGCCGGATTATTAAGTTCTTCTTCAATATTTCTGGCATTCACTAAAATCTTCTCAAAACCTGTACCACTTCTAAAATTTTAAAGAAATGCTTTGTTTTATGAGGTACTTTGTAGCAGCAGCTTTTGTCTGAAGTAATTTGATGGTTATATTAATTCCATACAGAATGTATTACAGTACAACAGATGTCACTAATGAAAATGTTCCACTGTGTTTGGCAAGTTCTTAAGCTTCAACTCCTGAAACATTTCCATAACTTTCTGCAAGGTTGGTATTTTCAACAACGTCCATGTAAGCGTCATATGCTTCACTTAACTGATAATAGCGAAGAGGCAGCTAAGCATCGACTCTGCTCTTCCATACTATATCACTAAGTGGTTTAAGAGTTAGCGATGGTAAGTTGAACAGGAGTACTTCCCAATGTTGCGTTCATGCTAAAAAAAATTAATAGATTTTGTACTAAACAGAAGAAGGTTGTAGCACTAAAACAGTATTTAACAGCATGTCTAATTACATGTCTAATTATAATTTGTTAAAGTATTTCTAAAAGAGTTGAATAAGCAGACATGTGTGAAGATCAAATAGGCTTCAAACAATTTATCAACTTAAGCTAAACATACGACGTATTTAGAACAATACATTTCTATGTTCACAAGTTCACATTAAGTAAACTAAAATTTGATCCTTTTAATACGCGGGAATTCATGACAATAACAACTTTATAAAATTAAGAAGATACCTCAAATTTGTATTCCATTAATTTTGTTTAATTTAGAAATTCAATTTGTAACTACAGTAAATTGCTAATTAGATTTTAGAAAATTCATTTAATCTATCTTCCGATACTCTTCCATTTGTGTTGAAGTCACACATATTGAATTTATAATTTCCATTAGCGGTTGCAAAAAGAACCAAACTGTTTGATGAAGGGACGATACGTACAGCACCAAGACAATGGGGGAAGTTCTATTGTTCAAACGTACTTGCCACTCCTAACCAATCTGACTGATTCTCGGGAACTAGAACATAACAAAAATGCATATTAGTAGATACCTACTAATATTCAAATGAAATGGTACAAAGGAAGCAATTTGAGTAAACTGAATACAATTCTTCTTCAGGAATCGGATTCTAGAAACTCATATGGAGAAATACAAAGTAGCAGTGAATCTGCATCAGCTGCCTAATAATTTCCCGACACGTGAGCTTCAACTGACACCTCTCAGATACTATCTGGCTTTACAGTGCCAGCAAAGAGAAAGAGAGAAAATAAGGAGCTGGAAAAAATAAGCAGCAAGATTCACATGATGAAGTTCTTCAGATCATTGGGTAGCAACATCCCAATCAAATTACGAGATTTTCAAAATGATAAACAGTGAATAATCGCTGAAAGACTCATTTCCGAGGTTCAGTTCCAAGCTGAATTTGGAAACTTAACACAGTTCTCATCAATTCAGTTTCAACAATCCAACCCATGGCACGTTCAATCCCGTTCATTCTCCAGCAGCATTAAATGAACCACCACATTCGAACTACAATCGTGCAAACCCGTACATATATGGTGGGCCGATAGAATTGCGGCTCATCTTGCAACTCTACAATGAACCACAACCACTTTCATCTAATTTATCTAATGTTTTCTAATGCCTATCATATTGTATTGTAATGTAATTACTTCAATTGTCAATTATATATGTTTACAACAAAATGTCAAACAAATTTTTTTTATTTCACGCATCTTGAAAAAATCATTTTGCAATACTTCCACAATAGCTTGACACGTCTTAGGAATGATGGTATCCAATGCCTGGAGAAAATAACTGTTAAAAACTGCACAACTTCTTAGAACCTGCATGTTGCCAAAAAACACAGAGTCGCTGTCAATCATTCGTGGACGGAATCTGAACTCCTCATGACCGAGTCCTCGTTTTTTATTTTTGTAGCAATCAGAGAGAGCAAATATAAATATGTTTCCTCGTCCGTTCTTATGTACTTGTGCCAGTCGTTTGAGGCACACCTCAGCTCATTCAAGAGGTTAACGTTGTCCTAGAACCTCTTTTCATTAGCCACTGTTTAGTTCACACGGACCTCCTGTTCTGTCCGCCGCCTCACTCCCTCTTGGTTGCTTCACTTTTTTTCACCATGCAATAAATATAACTAAGTTGATTGAAATCCATTTTATAGCTACGACCTATTCAAATCAACCATCAACTACTTGAAACTGAAGTTTGTTGCACAGAAGCTCAACAATCCAGTTTGAACGTGTGGATGCAAAGTTAAACGTCAAACCAGGTTTGATTAGTCATGTGTCAAGCCAATTTGATCGTGTCTGAGGGTCTTAAGAGTAGCTTGAAGAATAAAGGTAACCATACACGGTGTGTGAAATCAATCATTTACTAATCAACTTAAATGAAACGCAGCATTGTAATTTTAGAATAAATATACTTAGTTGGGTATTTAACTTCCGAAATAAATGAGACAAATAGAAGGAGGATGGTAGATGTAATATTAATGTAAGCTAAAGTAATTTTTTCAAGGTTGAAAAAAAGGGATGTTGACTTGAAAAATAATATACATGATAAAATAAAAAAAATCCTTACCTGCAATATACTGTCTTCTCCAACGTTCGATTTGCACTGCCTTGGGGTTTCTTGATCTGCGATAAACTACAGTAGTTTGTAATACCAAAGACTAGATTCGTGTATATTTTTGGCTCATTTGCTAGATCTTATGTAGCTTAACCCTTTCTTGTGTTCCCTTCCAAAGTCAATTTCTTGTAACCTGGAGAGGAAGTTATTGAACGCAGCATTCTTTTTGTCGCGGTTACTGTACTCTTTACTTTTCACACACCAGAGTTCAGGAAATGATTGATATAGTTCTATGAACTTATTCACAAAAGTCTTGGTCTACGAGCTGGGGTTCGTAGTTTTGATGAGAACACTACTCACTGACTATTAGAGACAGAAGACTTGTAAATTACAGGAAAACTAACTTAGCGTGATGGTTTGAAGATTTGACCATTTGACGCTCCCCCCCCTCCCCCCATGATCAAATTCGCTTGTCAAACCTCATGTAGGCAAACATATTTTCTAGCAAAGCCAGAAAACTTCAAATACGTTTTCAAAACTTCCAACACGATTTCAAACCTCCAAATCATCAAGCATGAACTCCCACACAATTAAATTCGCTTGTCAAACCTCAAGTTGTCAAACATATTTTTTTACTGAGCCTAAAAAACTCCAAACGTGCCTACAAACCTTCAAACACGACTTCAAACCTACAAACCATCAAGCATGAACCCTCACACGATTAAATTTGCATGTCAAGCACGTTTGACAAGCCATTTTGATCGTGTGTGTGGGAGCCTTTATATGTAACATTCGATAACGCTTGCGCGTACATCATTGTTGTTCGTTAGGATTGTTAAACGTAAAAATCGTGCATCAGGATTTTGATTCATCTGTGGCATTAACGCCTATTGTTTAAGTAAAATATAAAAGGTCTGTGTCATTGACAGCATGGTCGGTGTGGTCGGTACGAATTCCTCTATATGTTCAAAAAGTCCGTCCCTTATAAAAAGTTACTCATACACATTCTTTGTTCGTTGTTAAATGCATTCATTTGATTTTTGAATTTCATGGTGTATACAAGGAACTGCAGAAGAATCCGATTTACCTATGACGTTTTTAAGGTGTGCTTTAGATTTCGTATAATAATTTCACTGTCGATAGCAAGGTAAGGCACACTTATTATTATCAGAAATTTTATAGTTTTAATGTATGTAGTAGGGTGTTGTGTGCAATACATATATCTTGAATTTTAACAAATATTTAGATGTTTTATGCAGATAATAAATTAAAAATTTGGATGAATATTTTGGGGTAAAGTCGACCAACACAGTCGGTTTTACTCCAAGTGGTCGATATTTTCCCTTTGACATTTTGTAATTAAAAATTAATTACACTTTTTTAAAAGTTTTTTTTTAGTACTAAACATTGAAATTTTTTTATGCGGGGTAATGTTTATTTACCATTGTTTTTCTCTTCAGATGCCAAGAAGCTATATGAAAACAGCAATTCCAGAGATTAAAGAGAAAAGAATTTCTATTAGATATTCAGCAACTAAGTTTTATGTACCATATACTACATTACAGGACAGACTAAAAGGACGATTTGAATAAAAAAAAATTGTATTGTCGACCAGGAAGCAGAAATTGCTTCTACAATTTTATCAATATCAAAACTGTTTTATGGGATGACCGCCGAAAAGATATGTTCTTTATTATTTCAGTTTGCAGAAGCAAACCAGACACCAAACCGTTTCAACAGAAAGAAAAGGTATGCTGTAAGGATCGGATGTATTTTTTTATGGCTCAACATCCTGAGCTATAATTCAGGAAACCCGAAGCCACAGGTACTAGTCGAGTTACTGGGTTTAGTAAACAAGAAACAGACATATTTTTCAATAACCTAGATACACTCTGCAATAAATACAACTTTAAAAGTCACAGAATAGACAAATCGATGAAACTGGTGTCACTAATGTCTACAATCCAGGTCGTATCGTTGCAAAGAAAGGCCAGAAACAACTTGGAGCTATTACTAATGGAGAAAGAGGTCAAACTACCACCATTGTTTGCCGTTTCAATGCTTCAGGTCAATACATTCCCCCAATGCTGATCTTTAATAAAGAGGATGAAAGAGGGGCTGGATAAAAATGGACCGGTTGGAGCTGTGTACAAATGTTCAGATTCAGGATGGATTACAGAAGAGCTGTTTACAAAATGGCTACAGCACTTCTCCAGATTTTGTCATCCCTCTCCAGAACAGCCGGCCCTTCTGCTGCTGGATAACCATTCTACACATTTCAGTTTGTCTTCCTATAATTTTTGTAAAGCTTCAGGTATACACTTGCTATCAATCCCACCTCATACGTCACATAGTATGCAACCCTGGATTCCACATTCTATAAGCCATTAAAAACTGCATATCACCAGGAATGTGACACCTACATAATATCAAAGAACTATGAAAAAATCAACCAAACCGGTATAGCTGAACTTGTTGCAAATACTTATAATAGGGCTGCTAGTATTAAGTATGGCGTAAACAAGTTTATAGCGACTGGAATATTTCCTATAAATTGACATGTCTTTAGCGAGGAAGACTATGCACTAATATTGAATAATATCGATGAAAAAGAAAATATTCAGCAACCCAAATCACAACACCAAACACCCTCCCTATTGAAACAGAATGTATCGGATGCAAAGAAGCTGAAACCTAATTCTCCTCGCCACCGGTCTGCGCTGACATCGTCCTCTAAACCAGGACCTAGTGGATTCGGTTCCAAAGGAATGATGCAGTCTGGTTCGGAATCCTCTGATTCTACACTCAGTCTGGAGGAAGTTTTTGATGACAACATAACTGATAATGAAGACAAAACCATAAAAGTTAAACAACACACTCTCAATGTGTCGTTTAAAGATTTGTGCTCCATACCAGTTTTGCAACCAAGAACTTCAAATAGGAAAAAACAACATTCTGAGGTGCTAACAGTTACACCGCTAAAAGAAAAACTGCAGAAAAACGTAGAAAAGAGAAATCAGAAAATTGAATAACGAGATATGGTGGCGATGCCGTTCGTGCGGTGTATGGGCTCATTCGTAGTGTACTGTTGCAGATAATGCTTCCCAATAAGTATGTGAAAATTGTCACAACTGATTACATTCTTTTTCATAATAACAATGCTTAAAATGGACTTATTTTGTTTGATCAACATTACCCTTCACGTCAGTTGATTTTACCCCACCGATCGATTTTACCACATTTTTATTGTGATTGTATAAATCTAAATTTAAATAAAATCATTTAATATTTACCACCTATTCGTTGAAGAATGTTTAACGCAGTTTATGAACAAGTTTCTAAATAAATATTTACAATTTTGTAGCAATGGCTTTCTCTACATTTAGAAGAAGTGCTTAAGTAGTCGATATTCCTCCACGCTCCCTTACAACACACGATTCATGCTTTTAAACTCAACTAAACGTGTCTATCCCAACACTTTGAAACGGGCAGTCGGTATAATTTGGTAGTGGGGAAATATGGAGCCAAAGTTCTTAGAATGGAATGTGATTGACAATACCCCTCGATTGATTTTACCCCACGCTCCCCTACTAGTGGTTAGAAGATAGGTTTGTACAACTAATAATATTTAGTAACGCTTTATTTTACAGCACAGTCTGTATTGGAAAAATTTTTGTAAATAAAATAATTAAATATAAGTTCATAACTATTCAAGAAGAACATGAAGTATTCGTTATCTAAATAAAAATCAGTTGGGAATGGTATTTGATGGTTTTAAGGGCGCGATAGCATCCCTCTATTTTCATAACACGAACTAATTTTAAAATTTTGTGGTATAACTTTCGCATGATAGAGGGAACTGCTTTATTTTAACTTTAGTAGTTTAGTGGTTCGTTTCCAAGTTAGGCAAATAACGGTTGCTAGGATAGGGTACGATGCTGGTTTATTTTCTCCATTCCTGTAACTATTCGTCGTAAATGACCTTCAGCGAATTCGAAGTTGTTGAACAGCAAGCAAAGCGTTAGATACATAGTGCATTCTAATAATAGCCAAGGTCGTTTGCCGAAACAAATTTGTATTGTATTGTATTATTTCATTTATGTGCATATGGTATTCGCTAATTTTTATTTTTGAATGTGTAGTTTATTGTTCATAGAGTGACATTTCGTT
The DNA here is from genome assembly GCA_036346225.1 of Platerodrilus igneus. Classification (NCBI taxonomy): domain Eukaryota; kingdom Metazoa; phylum Arthropoda; class Insecta; order Coleoptera; family Lycidae; genus Platerodrilus; species Platerodrilus igneus. The sequence goes on along the minus strand of JARFIW010001299.1, from coordinate 1,989,864 downwards.
ATTATTATAAACAAACATTTAATGCTTCATTTAGTGTGGGTGTATTTGCGCTTGGGGGTAAGTATATTCTAAAATTCTTATACTTTGTGGATAGACAGATAAGTAATGGACAAAATTAATTATATATTTCATTCGATTTTGAAAATGCGTGTTCAAATATTGATATTAATTTTTGTAGATTTGATTTAGTCGAGCAACTACTGTCTTCTTGAATAAATAAATTATTTGTTTTGCATACACTACTTTATCAAAAATATTCATTATTTAATTTATGACACCGAATGGTGAAAATGACAGAAACTGTGTACACTAACTTTTTTTGTCCTATCTAAATCAGTTTAAAAACGACATTAACCCTATTTATAATTTAAGCAGTCCCCTAAAAATGTCCTATTATGTTGTGATTATTTAGGGTACCAAAACTTTAAAAATTCTTTTAAAATTTATTGAGATCCAGCCTAATAGATTTTGCAAAATCTTACTTTTAAGAAAAAACAATGTTTTGAAATTTCTGGTGAAAATTTAACTATTACTAATAACATGAAAACTCGTTAGATTTCAAATTTTTCTCACAATTATACACAAATTTAGGAGAATTACTGTCGCTTACTTTTCTTTTCAAAACTTAAATAAGAAAACACCTATTTCTAAAAAATTTGAAATAATGTCCTAGGACTAAAAATGATCAACTGATTCTAAAAATGTACAAAACTATAGGGTGTATAGTTTATACAGTACTTTTCACTTCTAGTCAGACCGTAAATAATTTGAAATTCACAATTATTTCAAAAAATTTGTACTCCCGCTTTGTCTTGTACAAGCCTTTCAAATTTCAAATATTTATCTGAAATACGAAAAAAGTTACAGTACACTTACTTCCTGTTGTCGCCTGGTGTAAAGTTTCTTTTATTTACGTATTTACATTTTACATATGGGTAAACATAAGCAGGTATATAGCTAAAATCCCAGTGGTACCAGAAAGCGATCGTTTAAGTCTAAAGCAGCTCGCTTAAGATGGCAGAAAATGCAACAATTACCGCTGTAAGTTATAATACATTCAGTAGTGTAGCTAGGATATCTTTATGAGGCTGTTTGTTTTTGAATATAAAATCCAAAAACAATGAAAATATATCTAGTTTTTCTTTTATTTACGTATTTACATTTTTCAGATGGGTAAATATAAGAAGGTGTATAACCAAAATCCAGGTGGTACCAGAAAATGATCGTCCAAGTCTAAAGCAGCCCGCTTAAGATGGCTGAAAATGCAACAATTACCGCTGTAAGTTATAATACATTCAGTAGTGTAGCTAGGATATCTTTGTGGTTGTTTATTTTGGAATATAAAAACCAAAAACAATGAAAGTATACCTATTTAAATGTCAATCCTTTCGTTAAGACTATAGGTTTTCATTTTACAAATGTTCACCTCACAACAACACAGACACAAAACTGATAAACAACAAAAACAAAAGTTAAACATGGTTGCTGTTGCAACGAAGTCAAATAGTTAATATTAGTTGGTAGGCTCCGCGCCGCCTGTGATCAAAGTAAATTACCAAACTTTAGAATTATGTACCAACATTTTTAATTATTCGCTAATAACTCTGAAACGGTTGAATATGAATATAGGGTAACCTAATATTGTTTTATGGAGAATTTATTTCTGCATTTTACTACTTGAAAATATACAGGGTGTTCCATTTGAAATAAGCGACTTACTTGCGTTAATTGTTCAATAAACGGAAAACGATGCAATGGGCACCCTGTAAATTATTTTGATAACTAGTGTTATGTTTCCATTAACTACAAGTTTATACTTTTCCCCTACAAAAGTTAAATGTTCATCATCATCTAAATCATGGTGTTACAAAATTTTTTAATGAATTATGCGATTTTGAAAAAAGTTGAATATCTCAAGAACTATCAGATCTAGGTATAGGTAATCCTGATAAAAGTTACCCTAATTTGATACGAGCAATCAGAATTTGTAATAAAATACTGGGTGTTCCATTTAAAAAAACATAACTTTGGTAAAGAACTTTTTTATTGAACACCCTGTATAATACTAATTAATTTTACGTTGTAGTCATTTTAAGTATACATAAGATTTATTTGAAACTTTTTTCGGTAAACGTTACCATTAAGCAGTAATCGAGCGTTTCGTATTCGTTGGGACACCGGTATATATATATATATATATATATATATATATATATATATATATATTAATAAGATGAAATAATAACTTAGACTTTTTAAGTAAAGCCCAAATGATCATTTCAAATCGAGCTAGTAATTGAAAGAAGGAAAATATAAGGCCTTGGACAGGATTTGAACCTGCATCTCAGTTTTGCCGGAACTGTGCGTTATCCAATTACGCTACCGAGGCCGATGGCTATAATTGGGAAATTTACAAATCTAAATCGTGTACAGTACCATATATACACCTAACTTTCAATTACGTTTAGCATTTTTGTCAAAAAAAGTCTAAGTTATTATTTCATCTTATTAATTTCAATACATAAGTATTTATCAACTTACCTTGTGTAAAAAACTACTTATAATATTTATATATATATATATATATATATATATATATATATATATATATATAGATATTGCTATGCTGTTTCAGAGAAGATTCATCTATAATGCTGTTTCTACTTATAATGCAATTCCAGATGGATATAAATTTTTTTTTTACTTTTACTGCATTCAAGGTTCAAATCAGGGCGCATATTTTGGATAAGTAGTAACATAGCCTAATTGTATATTTTTCAATTATTGTGTAATTATTCATTTGCTTCACTAATTTTCCTTGTAGAGATATGTAGTGGTTTATGCAGGTTAAGTGTAAGAGTAGTCTATGACTAAACTTTGCCTGTATGGACCTACAAATATGCCTTATATACTAATATTTAACGTAATATTAACAACAATAAAGTCAATTTCAATTCGAAAGCTGTTCGTATATTTATTACTAAACGTTTATCTATTGACCTTAAAATGTGGAGTTTAAAAAATATTATTTACAAATGCCTGTTATTCACTTCTTTTCACCAATAGTTTTATATCATTTACATTGCTACGTATTGTGTAAAACAGTGTACCTTTTAAGTTTTTGGTTGGTAATGACTTACTGTTCAAAAATACCTATATACACATTGTAAATGTTACAATTGAAACTAGTTTTAATTCCTTAGTTATTCATTAAAAATAAAACATTTGTAATAATTTTGTTTTAATAAAGCAGGAAGACCTAGACCAAACTATATTGGTCAAATTATTAGAAATTTAGGTTGTGAAGGGTATGTAGAGCTTTTTAGATTAGCACAGATTAGAAAAGAAGTTAGAGCTGCGTCAAACCGACCTTAAGTACGGTCGAAAACAAAATGATGATGAAAGCACACTTTACAGGTAACAACACAAAGTTTTTTTGAATTGGAAATACCTTTTTCGATATTAGCATTTGATGAAAAATATTAAACCGAAGACCCCCAAATATTCTATTAGTTTGAAATATTTATTGAAATAAACGTTTAGTCGTTTTTGGCAGAGTCGATTTAATGTAACAAAATAGCTATTTTTTGACAGAATAAACCAAAAAAGAATTCTTTTATGGTTTATTTCTAATGCCTAAAGTTAGGTCTAGTTTCGAAAATTGTTTAATCCTAAATAAACTTTTACACTTTTATTTTTAATTTAGCCTAAAATATATTTTATAATTAGTGGGAGTTTTGAAGTTTATTGTTTATTATAATCATTTTTTGCCGGCAGCACAATTTGAGAAAATGTCATTATCACATCTATTTGGCGTTACATGTGAACTTTGTATGACCATAAAATGACGGAAGTCTGTTACGTGGGGGTAAAGAATGGAAACACTAATAAGTTGCATATATATTTAAAGCTGATTTTGACACTTTTCAAATTGAAAATATAATTACCATTGCAGACCCCTGGTGCAGATAAACAAGACAATGAACGCCCCAAAGTGAAGTGTAAAATGATGTAAGAAAAATTATCGTTTTTTGAGAACGTCCTCCCCCAGATCGTTCAAATTTGTAAATCATTTTGCTGAGTACCAAACTAGCAACCTAATTTGTAACAAAATGTATCCTATTTCCCTGCGATGGTTCCACTAAGATATTTTAATAAACATTACTCTTGCTAACATGATGCAATATTTTGCTTATATTGAATATTGTAGAGTATCTAGTTACGTTTTGGGATACGGCACACTACCCTTTTTTTTTAAAACTATTATATCAGTATATTCACAAAGTAACACTGCTGTAATAATTTACTTATCGCTTGTAAACATAAACATGGAAGTTTACAAACAACCATGGATGTTGAGGTTATGTCATTTTTGGCTTCATAAATATTCACAATTAATCCAATCATTATTATATTACACTTATCAAAAGGTAATTCACCATATATTATTAGTTTACTTCATTTCATTGCGACAAAAACAAAGTCCAAAATAATTCAATTTGAAATATTCTGGTTTTAAACCTTATTCTAAACATCAGTAACAGTGCCATCTTCGGAGAAAGTCGTGAACAATTTCTATTAAAATGGCGTACAATTAATGTAATAATTCAATAAAATCCATTCAGTACACAACGACTATCATGATCAATATTTTTGAAATTTTTTTTAACAGAACGATTATATATGTATTCTGCTATCCAACGAATGCTTTTTTTTATATACAAATTGATTCTGTTAGATGTAGTAACTAAAATAAAGTAAGTGAATTTCAACATTACTTTTAACAGCTATTTCCTGCTTATTACTCCACTTTAGAAAAAAGAAACCTTCGTTAGAAAGTACAAAGTTTTGTGAGTCTAATGGCGAAGTTAGATTTTGCATATTTTCAATCCAACAAAAGTTATTTACCAAACAGAATAACCTGTTTTTTGATGGATTTTAAGCAGCCAACCATACATCCGATCGCGCCCTTAAGTGACACTTGTTGAAGTTCGTGGAGTTATCGAGATGCTTAGCTATTCTACGTTGTTGCATTAAAGGTCAGGAGAAAATATAGGGTTCCTGAAGGAGGTGGTTTGGTTGTTTTAAGGTATGAATACATTTCAAATAAGGATAACTTGGCATGAGCGATTTTCCATTCCTTCTATTTTCATGGTCAATTGGTACAAGATCTCTGCATTACTTCAGAAGTTTTTCTATTATTAAATACAATCTCAATTTGTTTTATAAAAATATAGATTAAATGCATTTTCTAAAATCTAATTAGCAATTTACTGTGGTTAAAAATTAAATTTCTAAATTAAACAAAATTAATGGAATATAAATTTAGGATATTTTCTTAACTTTATAAAGTTGTTACTGTCACGAATATCCGTGTATTAAAAGGTGCTACGAGCATCGGTGTAGCCTAAAGAAAAAAAACCCAAAAAAAGAAGATGGCCGGGCTCAGCCGGTGAGTAGACGGGGTCTTACGCACGCAAAATAAAGGTTTGAAATAAAAATGTACTCACGCATGCACAATTAAACATATACAAACGAAAAACCTCTAATTTAAAAAAAATTATGTACAAAAGCACAATAGTACCAACGAATGAACAATCCATAAGTACACGTTACACATATTTACAAAATCAAACAAGAAAGATCATTTTTAACATGGCGAGGTGCCCTTTTTAGGTACCTACCCCTTACATTATTTAGCAACAATTCAACAAAAAAAAACCAACCAGAACACTAAAAGCCACAGCTCTTAATAATTGTAAATATAAAATTTACATATGCCACATTAGCAGTACAATGTCGTAACTAATAAGGAAAATTTATAACTCGGAAAAAAAAGAACCAAGGTAAACTAACAGTTATAAATCATCATCGCGAACATGCAATTGCCGACATACAAATAGGTGAAGAAAAGGATCCCAATAAGTGCAATATTACTACTTCCGACTATCTCACATCACAGTAATCAGTTTAAGGCCAACAAGTGTGGCTACCAAATGGTATCAATTAATACATACACACTCGCTCTCGTGTTGCTGCCGTTGTACCGGCTCCTACCGTCTCTACTGACGGGGCGAGGCAGCGGGTCGCGTGATTCCGCCTTGGGGCTGTCTTCTCATCACAACAAGAGGCGGCAATCCATCGTGGCTTTACGGCCACCGGAAAAAGCTAGAATAGTTATAGGCGAATTAATTTATTGTCGCCGAAAAATATAGTTTAGTAAAACCATTATTACAACCACGCTGTATTGCGTGCGCGAAATTTTCCACAAGGAAAATGGAACCAAATAAAATATAGCAAATGCGTGCGTCTTACATATCGAAAAGAAAGTGAAACTTAATTTTGTTTCACTAAATAATCAGAAATTCAAGTAATATTGGTGTATCAAACGTGATTAGCAAACGTGAACCACGTCTTTATCGGATAGCTCAATACCCTATTTCAACGAGTTTCCGATTGAAACAATAGAGAAAGTACTTACACGCTATGGCAAGGTATAACGGGTTCACGGATACCTAAAACAGGGTATTGACTAATTTAATTTATAGCATAAACTTAACGTTTTTAGGTGAAATTGAAATTACTAGAAAGCGGGCATATTATAGGAAGGTCTAATATAATGGGTATTGTTGCAGGATCTGAGCAGGATCTAAATAAACGAATAGTGAAGTAAAGGATGTAGATTTTTAATTCATCGACAGTAAATGAACGTAACAAAGGATCAAATTTCAGTTTACTTAATGTGAACTTGTGAATATAAAAATGTATTGTTCTAAATACATCGTATGTTTAGCTTAGGTTGATAAATTGTTTGAAATCTATTTGATCTTCACACATATCTGCTTATTCAACTTTTTAAGAAATACTTTAACAGATTATAATTAGACATGTAATTAGACATGCTGTTAAATACTGTTTTGGTGCTACGGCCTTCTTCTGTTTAGTACAAAACCTGTTCGTTTTTTACGCATGAACGCAACATTGAGAAATACTCCTGTTTCACTTGCTATCGCTAACTCTCAAACCACTTAGTGATATAGTATGGAAGAGCAGAGAATTTCAACCGAGATTCAATCAAAATGTAAATCAGCAAATACCAGTATTTAACGCGAATCCTAGTAGAAACTCGCCAATGATAAATAATAATAATCCCAATAACTATTATAAACCCACGCCCATGGATACCTCATCTGGTAACACCAGACCCAACACCAAAATAACACACATTAGACCAAACCCCAATCAAAAACGCACTTTTACCTCAGAAGAGCTATTTCATCAAGAAGTAGAAGAATATGAAGATGACCAGAATAATTGCAATCGACCGTGTACAAATAACGAACAAAGCCAATCAAACCATTATGAACGCGAAGAATCATACGAAACTTATGAGGAAGACGACGAAGAAAACGCGTGCTCAAATTTTCAAATGGACCAATTTATAAACGACCAAACGTAATACACCTAAATAATATGAATCACCTTGTACTACCCTATATCGAGATACCCCACGCTGAATTTAAATTACTAATTGATACCGGATCTTCAAAAACATTAATTAGCTCGCGAACCGTAAAGAAACATTACTTGAACCATGTAGAAAGAGAACCCTTTAAAATTAAAACTGCCCATCAAACAACCCTTCACCAATTTTTAGCAAACATACCTTTACCCAAAACATTTAACGTAAAGATGAAGCATAAATTCTGCATATTTGAATTCAATGACAAATATGACGGACTATTAGGAATGGACCTTCTAAGGAAATTAGGAGCCAACATAAATATAAAAAACCGTTTACTAAGAACCAAATATGGACGAATCCCCATTAAATCTCAAAACACCCAAGTTGACGAAAAATACACAATAGAACCCCGAACAGAAAAAAAAGATAAAAATCCCCGTAAATTCAAATAATAAATTAGGAATAATAAATCACATAACTTTTCAACAAGGGGTAGAAACCCCAACCGCATTAGTACAAATTAAAGATAATTATGCCACAACAACAATAATAAACTTAAACGATTACCCCGTAGAACCTCTTTAACAAACCCAATTAACGTGGAAGACCTAAATTTTAACGAGATGGAAATAGATGAAAACTCAAACAAAAATTATAACCCCGTAGAAAACGACGAAATGTTGAGAGAAAATTTATGTAATATCTGATTTAACCGCGACATAAATCAAGAGGAACAAAGAGCAATACAAAAATTATGTTGCGAATACCGCGACATATTCCATTGCGAAGGAATACCCCTAACCTTTACAAATACAGCAAAGCACAACATTGAATTAACAGACAACAAACCGATATTCACAAAAGCAAAACAGATTACCCCAGGCAAGTCAGGAAGAAGCTGACAGACAAGTAGCCGATCTACTAGATCAAGACATCATACAATACTCCAATTCACCATGGAGCAGCCCCGTATTAATAGTACCCAAAAAAACTGGAAACATCAGGAAAACGAAAATACAGAATGGTAATAGATTACCGTAAATTAAACGAAAAAACGGTAGACGATAAATACTCTTTACCAAACATAACTGAAATTTTAGATAAGTTAGGCAAGTGCCAATATTTTTCGACGCTAGATTTAGCGTCAGGATACCATCAAGTGGAAATGGAAGAAAAACAGACTTTAGCACACCTAGAGGACACTACGAATATAAACGGATCCCATTTGTACTAAAGAACGCACCCGCAACTTTTCAACGAGTAATGGATAACATACTACGAGGGATACACAACGAAAAATGCCTTGTGTACTTAGATGATATAATAGTGTATTCAATATCAATAGTGGAAAACATAGAAAGACTACGAGAAGTGTTCGAAAGATTAAGAACAGCACAATTTAAAGTACAGTTAGATAAGAGCGAATTTCTACAGAAAGAAGTAGCATTTTTAGGACACATAATAACACCCCAAGGAGTGATGCCGAACCCCGACAAAACAAACGCTGTATTAAATTACCCCATACCGAAAACGAATAAAGAGATAAAAGGATTCTTAGGCCTTAGTGGGTATTACCGAAAATTCATTAAAGGTTATGCTCAAATATCCAAACCCCTGACCAATTGTTTAAAAAAAAGAAACAAAATTGTACATACCCCAGAATTTATTAAAGCAGTAGATAAAATCAAAAATATATTAACAAATCACCCCGTATTAGAATACCCCGACTTTTCGAAACCATTCATATTAACAACAGACGCATCAAATGTAGCCTTAGGCGCAGTATTAAGCCAATGAACAGTAGGCAACGATAAACCCATCAGCTACGCATCCAGAACCCACAATGAAACAGAGCAACGATATAGTACAATAGAGAAAGAATTGTTAGCCATAATTTGGTCAACAAAGTATTTTAGACCATACCTATACAGACGGAAATTTTATATATACACCGATCATAGACCATTAGTATGGCTATGCAAACTCAAAGAACCCAACTCAAAATTACAAAGATGGAGAATCCGACTAGAAGAATATGACTACGAGATCATATACAAAAAGGGAATTTACAATAATAACGCAGACGCTTTAAGTAAAATCCAACTTAACGCACTAGAAACAGAATCAATAATAGGAAACGTAGACGAAACAGAAATTAGAGAAGACCCAGACGAAATGGAAACCATACATTCGACACAGAATGACGAGCCAAAAACCGCAATTAAAATTTTAAATGAAGCCATAGAGATGAAGCCCAATCAGTTCATATTCACAGAAGTTTTAAACAACCCCAATCCTGTAAAATATACGAAAGTAGATAACAAAAAGATATACCAAATTCAGATAACCAAAGACGACAATGAATCACAAATAATTAAAATTCTAGGGGAATACACCCCCGAGAAAAAACGATTTTACTTTTACTTTAACACGGAAAACTTGTATAAACACTTTTCAGATATATATATATATATATATATATATATATATATATATATATATATATTAAATTCACGCAACCCTTATGATATACATTATAACAAAGAAATCTATCAGCAATACGCTAAGAATCACAAAGAGAAACTAAAAATAACTTATGATAAAGTAAATGATAAGTTAGATAACGACAAAGAACGAATTACCGCGACCCGTAATAAAAACAAAGACAAACCGTATACGAGAAAAATTACCAAAACAAAAAACACAAAACGGCACCGAGAAACTTAGGCCCCTTTAAAAACAAACGAATATCCGACAAAAACGTAGCCGTAGTAGACAACGGCAAGATAACAAAATATGTTCACCTCAAAAATTTAAGACACCCTGTACTTTCAGATGGACAATCATCACCCTTACCGTCAACCTCCACCCAGGTAGAACGGACACCGAAATCATAATTGACGACATAAATCCCGGTATACTACTAATAAAATTAGGCAGTATGCAGAACACCATAGACTATTGGACCTTTGCACAAAAATTTGATTTAACGGAACTGAAACAAGAATTTCAAATAATCAAAAATAATTATTACCGACTAAAACAATCGATGGACACAACAAAATTCGGAAAAGAATACGCAATAGAAATGATGAATTACGACAGTATAATAGAAAGTATTTTGAAAAACATAGAAGACAAATTTAATCGACTAATACCCACAAAACAAACGACGAGAAGAAAAACAGGACTAATCAACGGATTAGGAAACATAATAAAAGCAATTACCGGCAATTTAGATAATCAAGACGCAGAACGTTATGACAACGCGATACAACAATTAATAGAAAACTAGAACGACATCAAAACCATAATTAGTAATCAAATATAGTTAACTCAATCAACGATCATCAAATTTAATGAAACCCTAAGAAAATTAGTTAGAAACCAAGATAGTATAGCCAATCGAATACAAACCCTAGAAAATAACATGCAAACTACCAAGTTATGGCATGCGAGATTTAATCAGATTTAACACGATACACAACCAGATAATATCAACAAATTTTAGCAACGTTAGAAAACGCAGTAACCTTTGCCAAATTAAATACCCTACATTCAAGTATTATAGAACCAATTGATTTATTAAAAGAATTATTGAGAATAAGATCTTTTATAACTAACAGTAGATTACCTGTCGATGTAATAGAATCAAACATTTTAATATTTGAAAAATAGCTATAATTAAAGGCTATGTAAAAAATAACGATATAACATTTTTAATAGAAATACCAATAGTAGAGATTAACAATTACAACTATTATCACAGATTTGCTTTTCCAATGAAAATGACTAGCACATACCAAGTTATTATTCCAAAAACCAAATTCCTATCCTTAAATGAACTAAGATATGGTTATACAAACGAAAAATGTGATAAAGTCACACCCAATCAATACTTATGCCAATCATTGACAACGACAACAATTCAAGAAGACAGCCCTTGCAAAGTACAACTACTAAAATTTACCAATCATTACGAAAATTGTGAAGCCAAACCTGTACAAATCACCAATATGAAAATCCAGAAAGTAACAGAAAATAAATGGATAGCCATTTTTCCCACCGAAGTAGTCGCAACAATATACTGCAATCAAGACGAAAGTAATTTGGCCTTAACCGGAAGTAAATTAATCACCCTTAAGGAGACTTGCTATTTGAGATTGAAAAATGAAATAATTAGAGTTTACCAAGATCCCGTACAAACCAGGTAATTAGCAAATCTACCCAATTTACAAATCAAGATTACTCAAGACGAAGACGAAGAAATACTTCAAAAGCCCATGCAACTGGAACACCTTGAATTAGATAACCTCAACCACGCCATGAAACTCATGGAAGACTACAAAGAACACCTAAACGAACTCAAAACGCCCAAAGTGAACTACGATAATATTAGTGTATGGACAATTATATTGATTATATTGACGATTTTATTGATCATTTATGTAATTTACAAAATGTATATTAGATATAAAAATAATAAAGGAAACAGTTTTAGATTTAACGCAACTAAAGAAACGAATGTACCCTTAGAACGTATGAATTTTAAGAAATAAAATTAAATGAATTTATTTAATTAATAATCAAGAAACGTAAAAACCCTTAATTTTTAATGTACGTCGGGAGGAGTTATGTAATTCCCCAATTGTTATATATAAACAAAGAAACTAATAATTAGGAATTATTAGAAATATTGGGAAATGCGCTAAGTGATGTCCAACAATGTAAATGAAGGACAATTCATTCAGCACAAAGATAAGTGACTAAGTTACTGAGAGCTTAATAAAATGTGAAATATTCGGTGCTAATTAAATTGAAAAATATGCCGTTTTACACTCCATAACATGATATTAACATTGTTGAGAGTCTAATGCAATACAAAGATTACAAGCAAACGAGCAAAATTCTTATTAAACAATGTATGCTTTGAGAAACATTAAGCGGGTATCTATAGGGTTCTATTGTATTTAATGAGAAGTAGTACTAAACAAATCATTTCATTCGGAATTGCAGCAACCTTATAAAACCTCTCATAATCAGAGGCTACCATCTAATCAGGACTAATTTCTATACTTTGCCTGAACTAACAAAAAAGATTTCCCATCTGGATGAGGACAAAGTATAAGAAGAACGAGGTCAATGATGAAAAGTATTAGTGGCTAGAAAAAGAAAATAAAAAAGAAATATCTGTATTATTTACAATACATAATCCGGAGATGCCTTGAAAAGAAAATAGAGAGAAAGAACAGAACAAACTTGTTGATATTGATGACTATAATTAAACAATGGGGTTAGTGCACTACGTGACCAACATCTGAGGGGTGATCCGTATACCACAGAAAGATGAAAACTATTTTCATAATGAATAATTTTGCCTGATATGGGGAAAGTAATTCGAGCATAGAAAACGAAAATCAACCTTCTAAGAAGATACTGCACTCACTGCTAAACGAGGAAGTTGGTCGACGGAAATTAATACGTTTCAAATTAAATATTTTGCCTGACATGGGGAAAATAATTGGAGTATAGGGAACGAAGGTCAATATAAATTGTTGGTTATTTTGCAAAAAGAAAAGTCCGTTTACCGGTTTCACAGTTCTTCCAGATCTACAGTCGGACGCATCTCTTTTTGCAAAACAACCAACTAAGTTCTGGGATTATAGTATCTTCTTAGGTCCTCCAATGTTAAGTAGGAATTCCGCCATTTGTTTATTTTTTACTATTTTCGTAGATTTTTTTATATTTTACGAAGCTTGTGCTTTCGAAGTCCTTCGTTTTGAATTAAGTGCATTTGACACTTTCTGTCTTGGGAATGTACAATAAAATATACAGTTTCGTTTTTCTTTTAAGAATTTTAATACCTTGTAAATTGAGTTTCTATATATAAATGTTTTACGGCATAACAATTAATTATGTTTCCTAAGAACGACGATTTATTATGAATTTGCTAAAAATCCGGATATTATGAATATTTGGCCTTGGAATGATGTACAGGGTTAACGAAATTTATTGCCGTTATTAAAAATGCAAGCACAATCTGCTGCTCAGATTTATGGAAAATTTGACCGCCTTCGTTGCTATTCCTACAATATCTACACAAACAAAGATAAGGTACGATAAGCATTTTGTGAAGGAAATCTGGGTACACAATCCATTGCATAATTTTATAAATCACTCACTTGCGTAATTTAATGTAAGGTAGTTACGTTCATAATGAATCATGGTAGCTTACTTCTTCCAACTTGTAAATATACTCGCTTGTACGCAGCGCGTTCTGATTGTGCGGGAAAACAACATGTCCGTTTTACAGCCGCGACAAGCGTTTGCACCAAAATATCACATAGTAATAAAAGACTATTTCCTCTTAACAACGCCGGAGGAAAAACTAGACGTCAATTATTAAATGCGCAATACCGTACTTCCAAAACTAGATTACACAAATATATGTGATACTGCTCAATAGATTATACAAAAATTCCCTAAACATAATTAATTTCTAGAACCTCTTGCGTGTACAAAATATCCATTATAAGCTCTAATAAAATTGGTGTATGCAAGTTTGGAACGAATACCATCATCTCTCTGAATTTCTGTATCCAAGTATAAGAAAAGTTATGATAATAAAAGACTATCTTGAAAATAACTCACAAATATTATTCAAATAATAAAGGTATACACTGAACAAAGACGATAATTCCATTTCCTCGTGACAATAAATTTCTTTCTCTGCTCCTGAGAGATCATGTTTCCTCCGAATGCTATACAGATATATTTTATTACAACCAGAACTTCGTTGTGGCCTGACAGGGTTCATATATGTTTTTAAAATGAAAAAGCATTAATTTATTTGGTGTTTTATAGCTTCTAAAAAACAGCCCGATTTTTGTTATATAAATTTTCATCATGTTTGCGACATGCAAATAAAATTAGAGGTTGGCATTCAATATTCTTTTTGAAATTGTACTCTTTGATGGAATACATTATCTTAAAAAGGATTGGCAATCATTTAAAGGTTTAATATATCTCTAGATAAGTAATAAACACAAGGTTTCAAAAACGTCATAGAAGAGTAATGTTGACTGGCATGCAAAACATTTTCTAAATTACTTGGACAGTAATACAGTTTATAAATAAAACGCAGCCTATATGTTTAATTGAATGCAGCTTGGGGAGAAAGGTTATAAGATTAATTATTTGTAACAGTGGGGTCAATTGAGTAATTGAGTAAATAATACAAAGACGAAGGACCAATCACTAATAAAAGTACCGGCCGTGACGGTATATAAAGTTAATCAGCATACATGTATACTTGCGGTAAAGTACAAGATAAGTGACAATAAGTACCTTTAAGTCTATGCCGCTTGGGGCAACTTAGAAAGCATGCCACAATACACGTATTAATTGTTTGACACCATGAGCGTGCTCAAATCACACGTCATGGCGTCCTTCGTCGAAATCTTGTTCCTCATTACTGCTGCTAATACACAAGCATGAAAATAAGGTGTAATCGCAAATGTATTGTATGACAGCGTTCACAAGCTGCTGTGGCAGTAACAAACAGCGTCACTAAAATGTTCTATGATGACGGAACATTCCGCCAACCAAATTCATTGATTATAAAACAAGATGATTTTACCTTGTTAAGAGAGACACAAATGACAAAGATATGTGGGTAGGTAGTAGCGAGCAAAAATACCAAAACTATATACAATATTAAATATGTTATACTACAATGCGTATGTAAGAAATCGTATACTATATTTATTAGCGAGAGAAGTTTAAAACACCGGTAGTAGTACTAGTATGACCAAAGGTGGCTCAAAGGTACCATGTGAGATTTGGAATTCAGCGACACGCATAATACCGTCCGCAACGAAAAAGGCATGATTGATGAGAGCTTACCTCCATTGAAGTGGGGGATGTAGGTCGTCGATGATGAGTACTATAGTGACCTATTCACTGGTCCCTACATTTGATTTTTCAATGCACCACCTGAAGGTACTACATTGGCCAGGAAGCAAGTTTTTTACCTGGAAATTTTGAATTTTGCCCAATCCTTGCTGTTCCAAGCATGACAACACACACGGGACCTCCATTTTACTTCTCATCCGAACGAGGGTGTATTTTTGTGAAAAATGCCTGCCTAACATATTTCAAACGAACCGTGTCGGGATTTGAACCCGGTACCTTGGGCATAGTAGTCACGCGCATACCAACTACACCACGAAGCCGCCCTATTCACTGGCCCGACATATTATTTTGCAATGCTCCACCCGAAAGTACTACATTGGCCAGGAAGCGAGTTTTTTTAACTGAAAAATTTTGAATTTTGCCAAACCCTTGCCGTTCCAAGCATGGTAGCGATCTTTAACGTGCGTGACAACACATACACGAGACCTCCATTTAATCTTTCGCCCGAACGAGGGCGTATTTTTGTGAAAAATGCTCATCTAACATTTTTCAAGCTGGCCGTGTCGGGATTCGAACCCAGGACCTTGGGTGTAGTATTCACTACTATTTAAAATCGGAAAACCCTAAAAAACTTAAGGCGCCCATTGATTGCTTTTCAAAGAACCTAGTGGTTCTAACAACTTACATTTTTGCACTGAACATTGGAAGTTTGTATTAGTCTATTCTCTTTTAAAAATACTCAACCCATTCACTAGAAAACACCTTGAACTCCAATTGTATCCGAAGCAAATACCCAAACTCAAAAATTTAGAATATTTTGTAACACAACAATGTTCAGCGTTGGAGATATCGTCTTTAACCATACATACTTCCTCGTGGATAACCAATTTCATTGGTGCCAATCGCCAGCCTACTAGTTGGCTCGAACAAACACGTATACATAACTAGTAAGGGATCGGTCGGTCTAACTGTCAACATAGAATTTTCAGAATAATATGTCACTAATTTAAGAAATTAGTTTATTATTGTAACACATCTAAGTCGATTGTATAAAGAATGATGTATTAAATTAAAGTGGGTTCTGATTTATGTGCGTTTTACTTTGAGTTTACTACCTTGTTTAGAGAAAGTCTTGTTTCAAAAGAGAAACTTTTATAAAATACTTTTTTATTTTACAAATTGTTGAATATTTTGATCTAACTATTTATAAATGAAAAAGTATTTATTAACTCCCGTTCTTGAAGTATCTGCTGCTCCCTCGCCGCTAGTTCCTCTCTTTTTTGCTTTATTATTTCCAGCTCCAAATATATACGACGCAGTAGCTTCTCTCCACGCTTTTTAAATGCGTTAAGCAACTCTACTGTGTCATCTTCGTAGGATTTGTCATCTTCACAGCAAACATCCATATTAGATTCTGTACATAACTTTTTCATAGCCGACATGTTTTTGCCTGATCTGTGAGCATAACATAAAAGATTATTGTAGGTTCACCTTTTCTTTTGTATACTACCTGATGTTTCTGAGAGGATCAGAGTGTGTCAACGATCCTACGATAGCCTCAGAATTTCCAGAATGGTTTTTTGATCTAATGTAACTTATAAATTAGTAGTGTTTTAAAAACACATGTATAAATGTGAAAAAAGCACTTACCGTGATATATCTATTACGTCACTACCAAAATAGCAGAAGTGTTGAGTTGAGGCGAAGAACAACCAAAAACTTCTTTAATCACGTCTTCGTCAGAATGTAATATAAATTGCTCTAGAACTTTTACGATGGTACTAATACAATTTTTGATTGATGATAAGTTACTCATTTTTTAAAAGTTGCTAGTAATAGTAACTAATAATTTATACAAGAGATCTAATTGAATACTGTTGGTAAAATCTACGTGAAGTATTTATATTAAATAATAAACTGATCTGTTAGAAAAAATTAAAAATTTGCTTCGTTTTCTGAAAAAATTCAGCTCTGTAATCTATTCTAATGAACAAAACAGTATGTAAGCGAATATAATTATACCTCAGCAGAAATAATGAATTAGTTTCATTGTCTGAAAAAGAAATTGCAATGAATGCACATAATAAAACCCTAAATTAGATTAATTTCGTTTTAGATTACCGCTGACATAATTTATATGCAAATATAGGTAATTGTGTGTTTACGCGATTTTATGCTGTATAAGAAATTTTTTTAAGGTACTGCTCAGCAGAAATAATGAATTAGATTCATTGTCTGAAAAAGAAATTGCAATGAATGCACATAATAAAAAAACCTAAATTAGATTAATTTCGTTTAGATTACCGCTGACATAATTTATATGCATATATAGGTACTGCTCAGCAGAAATAATGAATTACATTCATTGACTGAAAAAAAAATTGCAAGAAGGCGCATAATAAAACCTAAATTAGATTAATTTCGTTTTATATTACTGCTAGCATAATTTATTTTCCATAAAAAATTAACAAAAATTGACTTTATATGCATATATAGGGATATAGTAATTTATGCGGGTGTATGTTTTACGCGAATCATGCTGAATAATAAAAATTTTTTAGTTCTATCAACGTACTGGAAAATGTTTTTCTTAATATCGGGTTTTTAAAAAAACCATGAGTGCGTGTAAATTATGATATTTTTCTTTAGATTAATTTTTCGTTTAAAAATAATGCAATGCAAATAAATCCTTAAGTAGTAATATTTATAGAATAAGTTTTAGATTACCGCTGACACAATTTACATGCATATATAGGTAATTTGTGTGAAATTCTTTAAAGGTACTGTTATATAATAAAACTGCAGAATGTTTTTTTAATACTGGGTTTTTTAAAAACCATGAGTGCGTGTAAATTATTAAACAAAGACGGTTTAATCTGAGACATCTCTTTTTCAAATTTGCTTTGTTTTTATTTAAAATATTTCATATGTAATCATAAAAAAAATAGCGCTGTAATGATAGTGTATTTTCTGTACACATCATAAATCAAAGGTCGTATAAAACATTTTTATTATTATACTGCAAACAAGAATTTTTTTGTAATAAACGCAGCTGAATGAAAAAAATGATGTTCTATGCTAATTCTTTTTACAGTTGTTTTGCTTACGCTAGATGATTATGTATGTTCCATTGAAAGTAATATAAAGCCGATCCTAATTCAAAACGTGCCCACAAATATTTTACATTTGAAAATATATAAGAATTCAGGTTTTCACATTTTTTTACATTATTGGCGCTTTGTGAGTTTATTAAAAGATTTTCATATGTATCCATAAAAAAAATAGCGCTGTAATGATGGTGTATTTTCTGTATACACATCATAAATCAAAGGTCGTATAAAACATTTTTTGTAGTAAACGCAAACTGAATGAAAAATGATGTTGTATGCTAATTCTTTTTGCAGTTGTTTTGCTCAGAGTTGCCTTCAGTATGTAAATATTGGAAATGCTTGCATAGCGAATTGTTTGTCATAGTTACGTACTAAAGGCAACTCTGCAATTTTTTAGATCGCATGCACGATTCAAGCTTGAAAATCGTCTTGAATAAAATTGTAAATAAAGGCGAGTTTTTTTAACAATTGCATTCAAAGCAATTCGCTATGCAATTATTTTGAATTGTATGCTATTTCTTTACAGTTGTTTTTGCTTACGCGTTTTCCGTAAACTCAGCTGAATGAACCTTTTTGCAGTTGTTTTGCTTACGTCAGATGATATTTTGTATAAATAGTAAATAGAGAAATACGTATATTAAGTAGTGTATTTTGATTTTCTATAGAATCATGAATGCTGAAACCGTATCCGAGATTAGTAGCGCAATTTTGAGATTAACTGTAAAATGCGTGAATCTAATTAAATCAGTGAATGAAATAACGAAACACATTTTAATTATCAAAGCAAATATTAGTATATTGAAGCTTGCTATTAGAAATAAGGTATACGAAGACAATCAACAAGAAAATCCTAGTAGGCTGGAATCTAATTTGGCACATCTTAAAAGCTACCTTGTACGATTGAGGCACTTGAAACGCTCTTTGGAATATCGTGGTAAAGGTGTTGATGCAACGCTTTCTAGAGGTCATACTGAAAAATTTGATTTGGCATGATGTACAATCATGTTTTGGAAGTCGAATAATTACGGGACTTATTACCAATTTAAATTATAGAGATCCTCTAGTGTTCTTAGACAAGGCGTTCGCTAGTTTTAAACGCAAGATTGTTGCTTACTTAAAAAAGTCAATGTTGAAAGTTAATGTAATATTTGCCGCTAACTTTGTTAAGCCTACAACTGGCGAAATAGATTTGAAAACGTTTCCTACTGCAAATCGTCACATCGATATAAATACCAATCTCAAGCTGTGGTATAAGGAGAACGTATTGAACAAGATTTCGAAGCGATTAGAAGAATTTAGCGAGAAAGATTCTGGTTGGGCAATCCAAGAAGTTTTACACTTGAAGGTAAATATAAACAATCATGATCCACTTAAAGGAGGGTGTTCAACGTTTGTACCGGTTCCGGACTTTATAAAAAAAGCTGTGGTAAATGTAATAAATAACGATCAACATTGCATTCTTTGGAGCTTGGTTTCCGCTTTATATCCTGCTAAACAAAATAGTCAGAGAATATCTAGCTATCCACATATTGATACAGTATTACGCTACAATTCAATTCAGTTTCCAATCGCATTAAAAGACATAAAAAAAATTGAGAAGCTTAACAATCTCGCAATTAACCTAAATTGTATAGAAAATACTAAAATACTGCCATTTTGTTTAAGTGAAAATTTTAAAAAAATTGAACCTATTAATCTGTTAGTTTTAAATAATGATTCCTTACAATATTCTCGTCCGACAAATGCTAATGAGAATCACTTTCATTTTACTTGGATTAAGGATATGTCAAAATTATTTGCAAAACAGTTGTCTTCACATCACCATATAAATTTTTTTTGTTATAGATGTTTAAATAATTTTAGTACAGCAGCATTACTTAAGCGTCATTCGAATTATTGCGAAAAACAGAATACTTGCTCAATAAAAATTACCCGAAGAATCCGAAAAGTAACTAACATTTAAACATTTCCACTATCAAGAAAAAGTATCATTTGTAGTTTATGCAGATCTAGAATGTATATTAGAATCATCCAATGAGTCTGAGGTAATATTAAACACAGTCCGTTACCAAAGGCATATACCCTTTAGTGTAGCGTATTATTTAAAATGCTCGTACGATAATAAATATTCCAAATTTCAATTGTATCGCGGAAAGGATTGTATAGAATGGGTTGTTGCTCAATTGAAACTGATTTCAGAAACGACTAATAAAATTTTCTGTAACCCAAAACCTATGAATCCTTTAACGGAAGAACAAAAGTCAGCATTTAAAATTGCCCTTCACTGTCACATTTGCAATAAACCTTTTAGTATAGATGATATTAGAGTTCGCGATCACTGCCACTTTACAGGTGAATTTCGAGGAGCGTCTCACCAAGATTGCAACATCAATTATCATAATTCTTATATGATACCGGTAGTTTTTCATAACTTATCAGGCTACGATTCGCATTTCATTATTAAAAAAATCTCGTTAGAGTTTTCAGGTTCGTTAAACATTCTACCAATAAATAAGGAAAAATACATATCTTTTACAAAATATGTAAAAGGTATGAAAGTTAGTTTTAGATTTATGGATTCATTCAGGTTTATGGCATCTAGCATCGAAAAATTAGCTTCCTACTTAGATGATAATAAAAAATCCATCACCAGGGAAAATTGTAACACTGATAATGAGTTTCAGTTACTTACGCGCAAAGGCATATTTCCCTATGATTACATTAACTCTTGGGATAGGCTCAATAAAACTGATTTACCCTGTAAAACAGCATTTTTTAATCGTTTACGCAATGAAGAAATCTCAGATGAAGACTACAATCATGCTAAACACGTTTGGCAAACATTTAATATAAAAACACTAGGGGACTATTCAGACCTATATTTAAAAACAGATGTACTGCTCTTGACTGATATATTTGAAAACTTTAGAAAAACTTGTATGTTCACGTATAATTTAGATCCGCTTCACTACTTTACGGCTCCTGGTTTAGCTCTAGATGCAATGTTAAAAACGACGAACGTTAAACTCGAGTTGCTTACTGATATTGAAAAAATAATGTTTTTAGAACGGGGAATTCGTGGAGGTGTTTCTCAATGTTCGGATAGATATGCTAAAGCAAATAACAAATATATGAATGCAGATTATGATCCAAATTTCGATTCTAAATATTTAATGTATTTTGATGTTAATAATTTATATGGGGCTGCAATGTCTGAATATCTTCCATATGGAGAATTTGAATTTTAGATGGTACCAGTCCAGATATAGTACGTTTAGACATACTTAATATTCTAGATGATTCTGATGTAGGATATATTTTGAATGCGATTTACACTATCCAGTATCTTTACATGAAATTCACAGTGACTTACCTTTGGCGCCTGAACATATGATACCACCAGTACCTTCTAATAAATCAAACTTAAAGAAATTACTTACAACTTTATATCCAAAACTCAACTATATTATTCACTACAAGAATTTAAAATGTATTTAAGCTACGGTTTAGAACTGAAAAGATTCATAAGGTTCTTCGGTTTAAACAAGCCCCTTGGTTAAAAGAATACATTGATTTGAATACGAAATTAAAACAACAGTCAAAAAACAGTTTCGATATATGCTTTTATAATAATATGATAAATTCGGTTTATGGAAAAATGATGGAAAACATACGGAAATGGAAAGAGGAAAGATGTGAAATTAGTGAGCGAATGGGAAGGACGGTTTGGAGCTCGTAGTTACATAGCGAAGCCTAATTTTCATAGTTGCACTGTGTTAGACAAAGATCTAGTCTTAATAGAAATGAATAAATTAGAGGTTTATTTAAACAAACCCATTTATGTAGGTTTCTCTATTCTAGATATTTCAAAAACCTATTTATATGAATTTCACTATAGTTATATAAAATCGCAATTTGCTAACAAAGCAAAGCTGCTGTACACAGATACGGATAGTTTGATATACGAGTTTAGCGTTGAAGATATTTACTCTTATATCAAACAAGATATTCATAGATTTGATACTTCCGATTACGACCCTCATAACAAATATCATATTCCATTATCAAATAAAAAAGTTCCTGGTATTATGAAAGATGAAAACAATGGTGATATCATGCTAGGGTTTGTAGGGCTTAGATCTAAAATGTACACTTACAGAGTTCAGGATAGGATAATAAAAAGTCAAAGGATCTTCCTTAGCAAGTATTAAGCAAATTTCTTTTGACGATTATAAGAATGCTTTGTTTTATAAACAGACTGTACAGAAACATCAATGTTTAATTAGATCAGTCAAACATGATGTCTTTACTATTAAACAAAACAAAATTGTTCTTTATCCAAGTGATGATAAAAAAATTCTTAGTACCTCAACCACTGATACTAAACCTTGGGGTATAACTATACACTCAGAAATGACTTGTAAAGCTTCAACCACTGGCTCAAATAAAGAATGCAATTTATTTTATCTCGATTAACATATAATTTTTTTTAGTTATAAAACTTCAGTGTTATGTTTATACCTGCACAAGTACGACGTTTTATTTTTGGATGTATCTAAAAATAGGATACCTTTCAATCTGCCTGAGTTTGAACTATATATTAGTATAAATGTATTGTAGAGAAAATAAGTAGTAATAACCGTTCTGTTTAAAAAATCCAGTTTCTTAATAACATACCAGTTAGTTTATTTTGAGAAATGTATAACAAAACTTTTATTTTAAAATTGTCAATGTTTATGGTTGTTTACTAAATCACTTAATAATTCAAACATGTGAAAGATATTGTAAAAAGCATGTAAAAATATTAATAAATAGACTGTGATTGCTAAATGATTTATTGTTTTTTCATAATTTGTAAAGGTACAGTAATAATAATAATAAAGTAATTATAATATTCTTATGCTGTTTGAGAGTGGATTGTATTTGACTATCTTATCATGAAGTATAAGGCAATGGCAAGATGTATTTGGCAAAACGTTTCTGCTAGTTTCAAATTCTAATCTAATATCGACAGTACCAGATTTTAACGCTTCGTTTTGTCTAGAACAATCTAAGACTACTAATGGTGCAATACTTCGTAAATCTTCAGGATTAATAAGTGGTTCATTTTCCTTTTCGTAGTATGATTGCTGAAACTGAGCATACATCTCATATAACAACGCAGTCTGTTTATTCTCGAACTTCAAATTTAAGTTATCGTACGGGAAAATTTCTGAATTTAAATATAGTTTCATGTTGGTTAAATAGCAATGATCAAAACGACTGTAGTTGCTCATGTATCTATTTTTTCGGTTGGTTTGAAAACCAACAATCACAAATCTTGGTTTTTCTAATTGTGTTGTTGTTTTAATGTTCCATGTATGACGTTGCGTTTTTTGTAGAAGTTGATATTCATGCAACTCCCATCCTCTAAACGGAATATGCAAATCCTGATTTTGTGCAACGCATTCTATTAAATTAATTCGTTGAGTATCATCAACGGCTACATGCGGAATTTTCCATAAAACTTTGTTTAAAACAACTTTTATTTCTTCATCGGGTGTATGATTAATTATAGCATTAGTATCAAAACTAGAACGTAGTAAAACTAACTCATGACGAAGGTTTAAAATAATTTTTTTAAAATCTTCGCATAATCCGAGATCCATTGAAAGGTTTATTGCAACATTAAAATTCCCATTGGCATCAACTATTTGCGAATCATCCATAGGAAACCACCCAGCGTTTTGTAAATGTTTACTTTGATTGCTATTATATAAAACATATCCCTTCATTATAGACGTTAATCCAGGATTCCGAACACGATCTACAATGATACCACCAATCTCATATCTAATTTCATCAAAAAGCAGCAAAATTCCATTATTTACAAACTTTGCTGTCTGAGACGGCGTTCCATCTGTTCTAATTAATTTACCTTCTATATACAGCATGCTTTTCGATGGTAAGTTGTATACATCTTGTTGTTGTATAGGGATTCGAATTTCATCATTATTGTTTAAAGATGTGTTAGCATAAGGTTGATGAGTATGTTTTTCAATATTAACAATTGCATTGTCGAAGTAAACTTTTTCACGCACGTTCAGTATTTCACTATTCATTCTACTTTTTTTAATTAAATAAATGCAGTCCTAACGATTGTAGAAACTGTCGGTTTTGTGTTGTTAGCGGTCTTGAAACAATCAATCGAGTGTCGATTGCTTTGAAATTTTCAGCATTTATAGCAATTCTTGACATGTTGCGTGCATTATACTTAATACCCATGGCTATTGCAGATTTTTTTTAAATGCAACCTTACAGTTAGCAGTTTTCCTATGAAATTAACTAAATTTCCATCTTGATCTAACACTTTAACTATTATTTCATTTATTATACGTGACCTGATTGGTAGATATATAATCGTAGGTGGACACTCTACAATTTTAAAACCTGCAGGTACTTGAGGAAAAAATTCGTGTATTACATGAGCTGGTTTACTATTTAAATAGGATCCACTTGCAATATTACAATCGATTAAAACTGCATTCACTTTACAAATGTTGATCGCGTAGTCTGCTTGATGCGTGACATATGCTAGCAATTTTTGCGGATTGAAACCAAGTAGAGAACCAATTGAATCCTTTTTGGTAAAATCCACATCTAGACTACATTTAATACTACATTTAAGTGTATTATTGTCAGCTGTAATTTCTATATACACTGGCGTCTTTCTAGCGCTTCGTGATTGTTCCATACGACCACGCCATCTTTTATCACCTACAGCTTTTTGAAGATATTTATTAATTTCTTTAATCTCATAAGCACCTTCAGGTATTTCTATGAATTCTCCGTTAGATCCATAATAAAATTTATTATTTATTCCTTTTTCTATGTTTGGAATTGTGTTATAAGACTCAAAATTTGTTAATCCTAATACGTACTCCGAATCATTATCCAAGTTTATAGGCGGATTAAAATTGCTTGTTAAAACTGAAGTGTTTCCCGTTAGAGTAAAAGTGTACGACATGACAACTTCGTACGCAGTTCTATGCACTACTTAGAAATTGTAAGCATAAATGACCGCAAAACACAGTACCGTACGATTGTTCTTGGTTAATGTTATAAACAATTTTACATTTACCCCCGCTATTCAAATAACTTATTAACTCTGTTGGCGGTCGCAGGTTTCCGTAGCTGTCATAGTAAATAGCGCTACTACCGTACTTTTTGTAAGAGGTCCAATGCGTGCCTAAACCTTCTATTTCATCTAAATTAATTATACCACATTCTTTTAAATTAACTTTCTTGGGAAGATTGTTTCTCATAAACACTCCACGGAAATATGGTACTTCTAATTGCTTAACAAACTCTATTAATTCTATATTGCTTAGTGCTCGATTAGGTAAAATCAAGTTGCGTTCCTTTGAGGTTTTGCAGGGGCTAAAAAAAGACCAAAACCTTTTTTATAAGGTTTGATGTACATTCCGTTTCCGACTGCAATGTCCTCCATTGCCTTGTTATGACGTTGTTTTTCCGCTAGTTGTTCCTTAGCTATTTTAGTATCTGAAACTGCTTTTGCAACAGCAGCTGCACCTCCAGTAAGAGTACCAAGGGCGCTTAGACCCGCAAAAATTGGTATTAGTGGTAGAAAACCTCCTGTTTTAGGAATTGAATAAAACTTAAAAAAATTTTAATTAAGAAAAGAAACATTGTAAAAAACAAATTGCGCCAGTTAAGAGATAATGAAGTCGTCCAAGTGGAATCAATCTTACCCATAACATCACGATTAGAAACTATTGCTAATAAACTGGTTGGGGAAAGTGTGGTAAAGAAAGAAAAATTTAAAGAAGAAGAACTGCCTCATAGCAGTGTAAAAAAATTAAACCTAAATTGCTAGAAAGGAACGTTGACTATATTGATTCGCCGGTTATTGCTCAGCATATACCAAATATAAAAAATGATGCCATAGAGGTAGATGATGATGATGATGATGTTGAGAATGAATACGAAGCAGAAATTAATCGAAATGCACAAGAAGCCCAGGAATATATTCAAAGCTTTGCCGATTCACCTGGTATGACACACTATCTCGAACAGCTACATCCGCTACCTCGAGAATATATTTACAATATGTTTAAAGATGTTAAGAACGAATTTGATCATAAATATGGTATTAGGTTTAACCCTGATTCAAATGGACTTATGATAGGCAATTCGAATTTCGCGTTGGATGATGAAAATGTTCTAATAAATGATTTGAAATATAAAGGTACTCCTGGATTATACGAACTACTGTTTAAAAAATATCCTGTCGGGTACAGTCATCAAGATCTAAAGTCGTACCTTGATATTGTGAAAAGAACAAATGCTAATAGAAGATATTATTCTGAAACAGAACAAATTCAGGGTAATACTTCATATAAGTACAAAAATATAATTTCTACATTAAACATACTTCCCCAAACACCCCGTAGACCTAGAACACTACCCTATAGAAAGCGTCTTGGAGACGGTATGACAATGTAAGTATCAAATAATGCTATAAATTATTTATATTGGAATGATTCCAATGAACTTGTTGATGGATTACGACTTTTAGTTTCATCTCAGACTGCTGGACACACAGGTCACGGTAACGAAATAAATTCGATCATTGAAGAATTGCGTGAGGCGAAAGTAATTACATGATATGACAATTGACAAATTTGGAAGGCACTTACATAACCGTAAAATAGATGTAAGTGAACAGGAATATGAAAACAAAAGTGAAGGTTTTGAAACCTTGATTGAGTACAAGTTACATATGCTACATTACACGGTAGTAGCAACGTTTTACTCTAATACATTCCTCGACGGTGACAAGACATTCCTTATTTTCAACATTAAACATAATTATGAATTTCCTTATGAGGAAGCAGTCATTGAGAATATTATAGGATACCCGAAAGGCATTGAAATTCTTATAAACGAAAAAAAGTTATGTAATTGCGCAGTTACAAGGATTTTTGCTTAAACGTATGGATATAATCAGCTTTCGTGACAGCGGTGCTATCATAAACAATACCACAATGTTTCTTGATTTTATATTAAAAGTTACTTTCAAAGCAAGTGGAGCCCACGACATTCAAACATGGAAGTATTTTATTAATTGTATTTAATAAATCCTGATTAGAAAAAAGTATTATGATAGTTGCTCAATCAAAAGTGAAAGAGGATATAGTAAATAAACTTCATAAACCAGCAAGAATAAATTTCAAGAGACGCAAAGTGATAGTAAAAGTTTTAAATGACCTTCTTCAGACCGATTTGATTGAAATGCTACCATATTCGCAAACAAACAAAGGATTTAAATACATTTTAGTAGTTATTGATTGTTTCTCCAAATACTTATGGGCTGTACCACTTAAAAGTAAAACGGGTATTGATGTTACTGCTGCAATGAAAACAATTTTAAATAAATTTAAAAATCCGCCAAGAAATTTGCGGTCTGATTTTGGTAAAGAATATTATAACAAACACTTTCAATCCTTAATGCAGACATATGGCATAAACCATTATAGTGTTTTTTCTACAAAGAAAGCATGCATTGTGGAACGTGTAATTAGAACTTTAAAGGGAAAAATGTGGCGCTTGTTTAACCTGAACGGTTCTTACATTTGGATAATAAATTTAAGCGACATTGTGAAACAATACAACAATACAGTTCACAATACTATCGGAGTCAAACCTGTAAAAGTTGATAAATCAAATGAAAAAACTATTCTTAAATCATCATTTACCCACATCAAACTTGCAACCAAAATACCAAAATATTCAATTAAAGACAGTGTGAGGATTAGTAAACACAGGGAAGCATTTACGAAAGGTTACACACCAAACTGGTCAAATGAAATTTTTAAGATTAAAAAGGTAAACGTAACCAATCCGACAACATATATATTAGAAGATCAAGACGAGAAAGAAATCAAAGGTGCATTTTATGAAACGGAGTTTGCAAAAGGTTAAACATCCAGGAATTTACCTGGTAGAAAAAGTCCTAAGAAAGAGTGGAAATAAAGTATTTGTAAAATGGTTAGGCTTCTCTAATGTACACAATAGCTGGATCGGTAAAAATAATGTTTGCTAGAAGTTGTTATAATAATAGTTGATAAGGCTAACATTGTAAAATTATATTAAAATAAATAATACAGACAAAATCTTTCTATTGTTTTTTTATTATTATTATAAAGGAATTTTGTAAGGCTAACATTGTAAAATTATATTAAAATAAATAATACAGACAAAATCTTTCTATTGTTTTTTATTATTATCAAGCCATTCTTTTAATAAAAAGGTATTTTGTTTTCCGCATTGCAGATTATTATTGCTATGTCTACAACAATGGATGTTATATTTTAAACGATTGTTGATTTTTAACTCCGATAGCTTAGGACAACCTAGTGCAAGCATATCAGTTACAAAGTTTTGCATTATATATGTTTCAATCAATTTCTTCTTTTCTAGACTCTTCACAAATACTTCTTCACCGGGTCGGATAATTTGCTTCAAATAAAGCGCTATATATGATGACACCATTCCAGCCGTTGAAGATTCATCCCAAGAAAGACCATGAATATTCCTTGTCACCCAGTCGTTATGTTTTATATGATCTTGACTCAAACAACTAGGCTGCATTGGCAGTTTAAAAATTTGATGCCAAACATCACCTAACAACAAGTCCAAAACCGCAATTTCTTTGCACACAAACTCGTTTTTCTTGTATTTAAATCCCTGAATATCAATTATATACATGTTTCTATGTAAATATATGCAGTAAACTTCGACTAATTAAATTAATATTAGGAGCAATCTCCTTATATAGCAGATTGCCACCATCTGCGTACTTTGCCAACCCACTTTTCAACCTATCACAAGAGTGAACACATTTTGAATTGAAACCGGCCCATGTGTATTTGCAGCCTCTAAACATAAATCAGAATCCACTTTAATTAAACACAATTGACTTGAATGCGATATTTAGCATCTTTATAACTTCTAGCTAGAAAACCAAATTCAAAACATCTACACACATTTTCTCTGCACTTACATTTTTCAACATACGTGTGTTTTGAAGTATGTATGTTCCATTGAAAGTAATATAAAGCCGATCCTAATTCAAAACGTGCCCACGAGTATTTTACATTTGAAAAGAATTCAGGTTTTCACATTTTACATTAAAAGTATATAACGCCGATCCTAATTCAAAACGGTGCACGTGTAACTTCTCGCTAGAAAACCAAATTCAAAACAGCTACACACATTCTTCTCTGCACTTACATTTTTCAACATACGTGTGTTTTGAATTATCTTTCATTGAATGTAATATAAAGCCGATCCTAATTCAAAACGTGCCCACAAGCATTTTACATTGAAAGTATATCAGAATTCATGTTTTCACAACTATTTTACATTGAAATGTTTTCACGACTATTTTACATTAAAATTATATACGGTCGATCCTAATTCAAAACGGTGCAGGTGTATTCTACACATGGAAAATACGTCTGTCACGTTTTGAATTAGGACCGGCCTTACCTACCTACTAAGAACATGTGTATAGTGGGAATGTTACATCTTGTATATGTATATTTACTTTGATAGAACCCGCTCCGCACCACTGTGAACTAGTCGGTGCACCGATTAATTGTTACGTCACTACGGTCCAATAAGAGTAAGATATAAGTAAGTAGCGTAACGTCAAATCAGGATGTAACATATTTTGGAACAATTAATTAGAAGAGAACCCGAGTGATTTAATCGACTACAAAGGCTGAACACAAGAAATTCGAACTACGAACCTGATAATTACCTAAAAAGCTTAAATGCCGGAGGGTTTTTTTTTATTTATGACTGTGACTGTAACTCAGTAACTAACCATTTTAGGGCATAATTCTATTTGAATTTCTTCTTACTTTTAGTGTGTGTAAAGCCAGGCTACTTTCTTGCTACACTCATATGTATACAGCATGGAATAAAAATTTTTAATAATTTAGAGTAAAAGGGGCAAAATTTAATGAAGCGTAATAAACAAAAAGGGAGATGCAGATATCATAAAAATATATATGAACGTAATGTGTGAATGTGGTTTTCAATCCACTGCAATTATGGCACCCCTTTAATTAAAATAGAATTCAATTTCATCTCGAAACCCCAAACTCTCACTACAAACTCATTTTATATGTGGCTTTAACAGGCCCAAACATTTAATTTAACAAGATAATCCCAGCACACAATTTCCTTCGATGCGTTTTGGTCCTTTGCAATACGCAAAAGTCAAATCCAATTTATTCGGTGGTTTTGAGACTAAAACGACCGCAGGCAAATTGCTTTTTCAAGTTACGTTTCTGCTGATGCTTATATACGGCTAGTGTATTTGTTTTGGTACGCTTATACTGATGGGTTAGATAGGTTGCTGATTATGCATTCCTTAAGAAGATTTATTTTAGAGGTTTTCCTTTTATGAGCTGTAGCTTGCGGAATACGAATGAAACGTACCTCTAAAATGATCTAAAGCGTTTCGTTTTGAGTTCGATTTACGTGTGCAAACGATTTACTGCGTTAAGGTTGGCATAGCATTGAAAGCATTTCCATATTTGATAAGCTAATTCTAAGCACATTCAAAGTACATGGAGTGTATTTGACTTGCTTTTAAGCTTATGAAAAATCGTACGCCTCGGATGGGAATTTATGTTTTATAAACATTCAGTTTTTTTAAATCTAATGGTTAGCGATTTATAGCTATTTGGGTTTGTATAGGTACAAGGGATACGTTTTAATATAGCTCAGTATAGTACTTTAATATTTACTCCAAACTAGCGTTTTCCCGGATAGCTCAGTAATATTATAGTTAAGATCACAATATCCAGCACATTGTAAAATAAAATTTTTTAAAAATCTGATAAATTCTATCTTCATGGATTACAATATTCATAACCAAATTGATTTATTATTTTTTTAAAATGTAATCAAATTGACCCTAACTAATAGACAATTTGACCATTAAACGTAGGGATGGCCACGGGCCCGGGCTTTGGCCCGGCCCGGCCCGAAGCCCGGTCCGAATATCAAGCCGGGCTTCGGGCCGGGCCGACAAAATTTTTTTCGGGCCCAAGCCGGGCCAAGCACGTGTCGGGCCCGGGCCGGGCCGGACCAGACTGCTCAAGTTTTTCGGGCTTTTCGAGCTATTTCGGGCCGGCCCGAAGTTTATGTAAAGTTTCTGTAAGTTTATGTAAAGTTTATATAAAATTTATTGATTTAGTAAAAGACTCCATTTAATGATTTCTTTAGTTGCCTCTTAAGCAAAATTATAATTAACGCTCCTTCTAATACATCGCCCATGTACAGTTACACACATATTGGTAAGTGTGTGATAATGGAAGTAAATCGAAAACAAAAATGATTGATTTAAACCGATTTGTGAATTTCGATTATTTATTTTTTGCTAAGTAATATTTACTTCTTTCCACTTTTCAAGAAATTTGAAATAGAAATTGTCCGTGTTATATTTAATTAATTTGAAGGAGTATTTATTGCAACGTATGTTAATTGAGCTGGTTTATTTTATTATACTTATTAATTAACTTAATATTGTGGTCCCGCACTGAAGATTATGTATGAATAAATCGAAACCACTCTGTATATGAAAAAATATTAAAAACTCACGATTACAAAAAACTAGCTCAATCATATTTAATTATTTGAATGTATCTTTTGTTGAAAAACATACCGAATACAATGCGATTAGGTTTTTATAGCTTTAAATAACATGGATATAGAAAATTAAAATGTAAATACTAAATAATATTCTATGTTGCGGCTCCTAAAAAGATATAAAGAAAAATCGTGATATAATAAAGGGTATATACAAATATAACGGAATAGAGTAAATATTATTTTAACAGAGGCGTCTCTAGCTGCTGCTATCTGCAGAGCTTAGGCTAATAATGGATACCCATAAAATTTATAACTTGCATTTTAGGTCGCATATTTTAAACAGCCGTAGTAGTTGGTACATGCGGTAGTAGTTCAATTTTAGAGGTTTTTGCTCCATCGAACTCAATCCCATTACGCCTTATTTTCATCAAAAAATGTACCTGATTTCAGCGTGCTTCAACAAAAGCCGTGTAAATTTGGATTTATCATTTCAAACGGTTTTATTATCCCTTTTACGCATTAGGCGGCATGCGCCTGTGTTTAATGCTGGAATTTATTCTTATTTTGGTAGTGTTTTGCAATTTTTTCACTTCCTTTGCACTTAGAGTTGCTTGACCCATGAGACATAAATTTATTGCAGGTGCGACTATTTTGGATTTTTTCCTGATAAATATAAATAAGCTGAATTTCGTTTATGCACTCTGATTTAAATCATAAAGATTTCTTTATTTAGTGCACTGTTTTAAAAATATTATAACCAATATTCTAAATCTTGAGCTATCCGTTTTCATTCACAATATCGGATTTCAATAATGAGGATAGTGTGGAGGATCCAGATTATCAACCTCGACGAAGTAAATCAGTAACTGACAACACACAATTAGTGTCAGACAATTCTAAAACGCGAAGCAAATTTAGTAAGTCTTTGAGTTTCCCCAATTTCAAAAAGTGTAAAAACTGCAACATGTAAGATATGCCAAAAGAAAAAGTACGATCAAGAACTTAAAGTGAAAAATTCAAGTACATCCAATCGTAAAGGGCATTTAAAAATAAAACATTTAAAAGAATATCGAGATCTCTATCCGAAGACTGAGGACCGAGCTGTAAATGAAGTTGCAGGTAGATCTAGTACAGTGTCTCACCAAAGAACCATTTCGGAAATGTTGCAGTGCAAGGTAAGTGTAAAACCTCCTTTTCCATTTTTTAAGAGTTAAGAAAATTCGATATAATTAACCTTAAAACCGTAACAATTAATACAATGTTATTCAATAATGCCTGTTTTATCTCTAAAATGTACCACACATGTGTGTAGTAACTAGCACTGCTAAGGTGTCAAGTCAAAGAACTTCATTTTTAAATTGGTTTTATGTTTGTTATTATTTTATTAATAGCTTTAATTGAACATCTTCTACTTCCGTTTTATTGCAATCGCCAGCATAGTAAAAGCTTTTAAGTGAACTTAAATAAAAAACCATCAACAAAACCTGTAAAAACAGCCGCAAAAAACCAACGGATAAAAAAGCTGTAAAACTGAAAAAAGTAGCTAAAAAGAGAAATTAATTATTATCCTTTAAACTGTTTAGAATTCTTATATTGCATTCGAATTGTCTAAATTATAGTGAAAGTAAGTAGATGTAAAGTGATACCTAATTAATTTTTTCACATGTATTGCAGTTTCGAACTCTCGGCAGACAAAGCACGTTGCCAGTTATTTCATTAATCCAATATGAAAAAATTACTATAAAACACATAATAATAATACCACATAAAATATTCAAACTTTATTTACAAATTACTGTGCATACATAAATAAAGTACATGCGCAAATAAATGCAGTTTTCTTATCCTATGCATTATCTCCCGGCTGGTTTACGTACAGCCTATACTTTCCGTCATCTTTTTCTTTCCTCAATTTTCATCCGTCAAATTTTTTCTTATTATATGCGGCTTATTTTGGGGTTTTTCCAGTTTTAAATAAGTAATGTTATATAGCTTGCTTATATACAAAATTTCAGGAAATAAAAATTGGGTTTTAATATATAAAATGTAGAATCTCACAGGATACGTTTTTTTATAACAAGTTTCGGGATATCGAGTGAGAATTGTGAAAAAGGGGCGTGAATGTAAATATCAATATAATATAGTGATGGACACGAACTAGGTACGGTTCGGTTATAGGTTCGGTTCGATTTTTTTAACCGAACCAGACTTTTTTTCTAACTGAACATTCGCACTGGTAGGTAAACTTTTCAAACCGAACCACATGCTCAAGGTTTGATTTCTATTCAGGGCAAAAGGTTCGATTTTTAAATACAAATTTAGTTTAAAAGTTTTCACTTTCTGCGTCACAATCTTAATATCCCCACAAATGCACTTTTTAAAAATCACTATAGTCGGAAGCATAATTCTTCAAGCACTAAAAAAATATAACTATTTTTAAATGTACATTGGTAATCGAGTTTTATAAGTCAATAGATACCAAATGTATAAGGTATTAAGGTTACACATCTAGTGCTACAAAATAAATTTTCCCATCCAAGCGGCAAGCAGCACGCTGGTGGGTCAAAAAGTTTTGCTTTTTTTAAACATGTGGAAAACTTATTTCTATTTGACACTCTGCAGGATGTATAATTAATTGAATACTTTCCTTTAATAATGTCACTATATACTAGTAGTAGTACATGAGTTCTAAAATGCATTTTGTTACTTACGGTTGAAGTTTGACGCAAACCACCTTCTATTTTGGATTGCCTGTGCAAGTGTGCATCATTTCCAAATACCTTTGGGATTCTTCGAGGTTAAAATGATACTATAAACTATAATTTATTAAAGTTGATATATTCAACTTTTGTAGAAAAGCATAATAATATTAAAGAAGTATTTTTATACAACTGAAACTACATATATTAACAAATGATACTTTCTATTTGGATGTTAAAAAATCTATACATCACTTAAAGGTTTTAGTTACATTCCGGCCCGAATCGGCCCGGCCGGGCCCGAAGCCCGGCTCGAAATTCAAGCCGGGCCGATGCGTTTTGGTTCGGGCCGGGCCACCGGGCCGGGCCGGAGCAAATTATTTCGGGCCGAGCCGGGCCGCATCTAAATAACATTGTGAGTATACTCAGACAAGTCGTTATTATCTTTTTCATTATATTTAACCATCCCATAGAGGTTCAGTCAACACATACATTAGTAACCTAAATAAACTTTCGAATTTCTAATCTTCGTAAACGTTGTAACGCTCGCGCATTACATTAGGGTGTAGAAATAAATTAATATAATTTATTTAGTTCAATAAGCTTTGGTAAGAAATTATTTTGAAAATTTTATAGAAACTTGGGCAGTTTACATTTTATAAAAGAGCTATGATGTTCAAATGGGACAAGAAAAATGACCAATAAAAACCGAAAACATCACCGTCCACAATATTATTTGTATAAATTTACATGAGGTTCAAAATACCACACAACCATAAAACGCCTTAAAATTAATGCGTTCACACGAACTGTTGACACTGAATTCGAGCATAAGGTAGTTTTAGACGCACAAAGTGTGAAAACGTAATTTTTAAAAGGAAGCCAGAAATGCCATATAACGATTGAGTTCGTAATTAGTAACAAAAAAGAAAGAAATGTTGGTTTAGTGACAGCGGATGTGTATAGGTCGTAAGCCCTTGTGACTAATCCCAAATTGTTTTGAGCTTTGCTGGATAAATTAGTTAGGGACCTTTAGCACGTGTGTAAAACGTGAAACGTAAATTGCGTCGGTAGTCCTTCAAACGATGATAGGTGGATTTCACGCTGCAACTAAGAGTTGGAGTTCAAATAGATAGAATCGAGAACCTTACGTACCGAAGAGGTAGAAAAGTAAATCTATGGTTACCTGCATATATTTAGATATTTTAACTGTGAGAACTGTCTGAGCTTTTCTGGATTGTTTGTTTACGCTTGATAAATATATACACGTGAACTTATTAATATAAATTGTAATTGGTTCGTACAGCGTTGGTAGTAGTTAAGTTTACATCTAAGCCTAATATTATTGGATAGGAAGTTTTAAACTGTAAAACCTTAAGAAAGATGTTTGAATTAATTAAACCGCAAGTTTTATTTGTTGAATTTCATTGTACAATTTATTGTTTTTAATGGACATAGGGGTGGTGAAAGCAGAAGTTGGAATTGCACTATATTTTTCTACGTATCGCGGGTAAAGACATTTTCAAATAAATGGGATTTAAAATTTTGTATAATTTAATTTAGCAAACTGGAACAATGTAATGGTAGTACTATTTACCGTTAATGTTTTTTAAGCAGTTCTGTTAATAATAACTGGTCAGTTGGAGCTAGATTGGGTTTGTTATTATTAAGATCAATGTACGTGCAATTATATATCCAAAATTTACTATTAATAAAGTTTAAACCTAGATATAATTTTATTTGTAGTTGTATATAATATAGGTATTGGTAGATAAAAAATTGAGAAACGCTATACCTCAGTGTTAAAGTTATATTTTGGGAGAGGTTTTTATTTTCAATATTTTTTTAATCTAAGTATCTCTAAGGTGTGGTAGATAAAGGTATGAGGTGACGAAATTTAGGAAAACCAATAGCACATAGACCTATCCAGAATAACAGTCTACGGGATAGTAAAAATATCGAAGGAATTACTGAAACAAGACGGTTTTTTGACAACTGACACAACCTTCCAAGGTAGGAGGTGCATGTAAAGTTGCACCGTCTACTTTTCCGATGAGATATAGAGGGTGAATGTACTACAGTCAAGAAAGTAAATATACTCTGGCGGAGCTAGAAACGGCGTTAAGTGGTTGCGAAGTTGTGAAAAGGCTACACGGGTTAGGAAGTGAAATTATTCACAGACACAACTCATAAGACTCTTGATTGGATTAGTTGCAATTCCCTTTTCACATTGCAATAAAAAATTAGAAATCAAACGCCAGTTGGAGCAAGAAAAATACAAAACTTGGTATATTGACAATCTGGTTCAATACATATTAATAGTTATTTGTATCAAGTGTAACCATCATCATTAAGTTTTCAGTCCTGTAACTGGTTAGACGCCTACCCTCATTGTTTCCGATTCTAAACTAACCTACACATTTCCCTGAAATTTGCACAGTTTCCATCTATCACTGCGTGCAAAAGTCTGATCTCGGTCTGCCTCTACTACTTTATTCCTATCTCTGCTTGTAAGATATACCGTGCTATTGCTCAAAAATGCCTTAGAACATATCCTATCCTTTTATTTTCCAACCTTTTTCCCCATAAATATTTTTCTTCTTCTACTATATCTATAACCTATTTGTTACCAACCTTGTCTGTCCATGCCATCATCCTTATACATCTGAAGCACAACATTCCAGAAGGCTTTTCTATCTCTTTCTGTCTGCTTTTCCTACTGCCCCTATTTTATAGACGTACTGTGTGTGCTCCACACATATGCTTTGACCAATTTTCTTCATGTCTCTATGTTTGTTGTTTTTGAGCATGTCCGCAGTTCTTTCTTGTTAGATGCAGTCCGGTCACCTTCTATTGTTTTACAGTTATATACCCTATTTCCCCGATACTCAGTGGTATGTGAAGAGGGTTAAGCAACCTGCGGCTATAAAGTCCCGCAACACTTAAACATAATAATCATAAGATTTAAATGCAATTATTTTTTTCGTCATTAGGTTTTTGTCTTGAAACTGGTTGGACGCCTACCTCCACTTATTTCTATTTTGAGCTATCCTACAAAGTTCCCTGAAATTCCCACATCCTAGATACAGCTCAGTTCCCCTTCTGTTTCCTAATTATATTCCCTATTTCACCGTGATTCAGTGGTATCTAAAGGGGTTAACAGCCTGTGGCTAACAAGATCCCCAACACCTGAACATTTGCCGAATTAATAGTTTCCAATAAATCCTTTCGCACAATTAACATTAGTTGAGAATATTGCAAACCTAATACCTGCAGTTGCTTATAATAACCATCAGGTTTAGATACACATCTTTTTCATCATTAGGTTTGCCATCTTGGAACTGGTTGGACGCGTACCTCCATTCATTTCTATTCTTAGCTGGCCTACATATTTCCCTGAGATTCCTACGACCTATATCTTTAACTATCTGTGTGCAATAGTGTAAACTGGGTCTACCTCTATCTCTCTTCTTTCCTATCTCTGTTTTTAATATATTCCGCACTAATCCTTCATGCCATAGTAAGTGGCCTATCATTTTATTTCTCCTATTTTTTACGGATTTCCACATATTTCTTCTTTCCCCTACCATTTCTAGTACCTCCTTGTTCTTAACTTTGTCTGTCTATGATATCTTCATCATATGTCTGTAGCACCACATTTCAAAGGCATTTTCCTGTTTGCTTCTCCTACTGTTCAGGTTTCACAGCCATATAGTGGTGTGCTCCACACATATGTTTCTAGCAACCTTTCCCTTCTTTCTATGTTTGTTGTCTTTGAAAATAGTGATTGCTTTTTGACTATTTCGAACATTTTATACTGTCGAATGCTCTTTCCAGATCTACAAACCCTATATATATATATATATATATATATATATATATATTTCTGTGAAACCTACAAAAAAACTCGCCAGAGTAAAAAAAAACACTCGAGCCCCAACATTGGGCCGTCCAGATTGCTGTGATTCTCTTCTGATAATCGCCTCTTTACTCTCTCTCCGCCTCGGCTGCTCACCTAGTTAAAACTTTCATCCTCATTCATAAAAAAAACAAACACATTCCTACCACAAACATCAACGTTAACTCTATTTACATCAATATTCATAATACATTAAAATTTCAAAATTAAATTTCAGCAAAAATTTCAGCATAATAAAATTTCAAGTTAAAATTTGTCATTATTTTAATTTGCATCCAGAATTAGAGTCCTTGTAGGATGCATACTAATTAAGTTAACAATATGTGCAGACCTAAGTCTGAATAAAAGGGAGCATCTCCCACCCCTTTACGTTAATTTAACAGGTTAGTCTAATTGAGCTCAAAGACAGACCCAAATTTTTATCATAATCCAAAACATAAACTTGATAAATACTCCTTTCTACTTAAACAAGAAAATTTTACCTTAAAATTCAAACTTTGTTATTTACACAAATTTACTACTGTCCATCTTAATCAAACAAATTATAAAGATATTCAACACACACCAAAACACCTAAGATTGAACAACAATGCATAAGTTACCTGAAGGTTAATGCACTCGGGGCTCCAATGTACATCGTCCTTGCTAACTCCATCATTCCAGCTGGTTTATGTTTACGGCTTCAGATTCTGACCGCTTTTAAAATTTTTGTTCACCACCATTCGTCTAAGAAGGTTTCAGGGCTTCTCAGGAATTCATTTACGTATATCTAAATCTTGTTTTGTGTATCCAATCACGTTTACGAATAACGTTTGATTATTAACACCTCCGAAAAATAGCACTAAAATTAATAGTTCTTTCACGCTATACCCAAAACTGCCTACTTCTATTTATTTATTTATCGTTACTAATTTGGATAATTGGTACAGTAATACTCGCAAATATAACTAGACTTTGTTACCTTGTATCTTCTCTAAGTGCACTAATAACTTTTATTGTAGCACGTAATTACCACGTATTCTACTTAAAGTATCGAATAATCAAAAAAATAAAGAGCAAAATTGTTTAAAGTATTGAATAAAATCAAAAATCTAAGAGAGCGAAACACCTATAAGCACGGGTTTATATAAAGGCCCGCTTGCAAGTTGAATTTGTCCCGCAACGGACAATTTTTGGAATTTTGCATTCTATTTTCCCTTCCGACGGCTCGGCACTGCGATTCTACTAAAAATTTGCACACGTCCAAGTTGAAAATCTAAGAAATTTCCACACGGCTTGCAACACGTCCGAGAACAACTAATTAATTTTACACACCAACTGATATGCTTTCCCCTCTCATGTTTGCATTTTATTTCAACCAATCGTAGACCTAGTGACGCTTCACAAATCACGCCTTTTATTATCAGTGTCTCTTTACGCGTTTTATCCGTCCCTTTCTACCCTGGTCTGAGTGGTACAAATCAATATTCCAGTCTATATGCTATTTAAATCCACGTGGATTCCTACGTGAGTAAAATAACCCCTCATCTAGCATTTCCTGCTAAAACATCAGACCGTTTCCAATATACGTAAAAACTGCATGTTTATCTATTCAAATTTATTAGAACGTGACATTTAAAAGTTTGCAGGTGTGCGCTCCTAATGAACGTTTTAATATAATTCTCCGAGCTTTGTTTCATGGTATTTTAACCTTCCTTTTAGCTGTTTGTTACCAACCTTGGATTTTCACAGGCTTTTATGCTTATTATATATTACTAATGGTTCAATTAACTCCAATTAAAATAATAATGAATGGCATTGACTTCTACCCTTTAATTTTTAGCGAATACCAATTAAATATTAATTATTATTTGTACACTTTGTTTAATACCTGTTACTTAAAAATTGAATTAATTAATATAAATTTCGCACGTAATTTCTATTTGTTTCTTTATACAGGGTGATTAAAATTATTTGATGTCGTTAATTAATTTTCTACCCTGGTCTAAATTTGAGTAATATATATATATATATATATATATATATATTATAATGTCTAAGGGAGCTACTAAGAGTTATAAGGGTTGTTTAGTACAAGGTAGTATATGCCAAACAAAAATAATCCACATATTTGATCACATAAACTTAAAAATGTATGTTTGCCGTATTTTATGTATACTAAAATACCATTCAAATATAGTAGTTGAAATTAAGTGCCAAAAGGTAATTTTAAAATGACTAAGTGGCGTAGTAAGATGTGCAGTGCTCAAGGGTTTATGCCGAGTTTGAATTTTAAAAGCCTTTGAAAGTACATTTGCCGTCCAAAAGCCGGATGCGTCTGTGAATGTTTACTATCAACATGCATCCAGGGTCAAGTGTAAATTATTTTGGTTTCATTTTCTATAGAATCAACTTTTGGACAATATTTGTAAACTCAAAATTATTAGTTATAACAACGTAAAATGTGATTGGTGGAATGTAAAGATTTAGGACATATATTAGAATTTAATGTGATTATGAAATTGTATAAAGGACACAAACTTTGGTATGTGCGACACGAACTTAGTTATTTGTTATGAACTTTAAGATGTAGTAGGCTAGAAGAGAGTTAACGTGGTCGCCTTAGAGAGTAAACAAAGGGGATTATTTTCGAACCAATTTTGTAAAAAGACGTGTTTTCATAACTGTGCTAATTTGTATACAGATATTTAAAAGAAAATAAAAAATAGTTGTTTTAAAAGGAGTTTTCAATTGAATAAAGTGGTAAAGAAACAAGCATCGAAAGTATAAAGTGAGTAGTAGTGATTGTGCGACGGTAAATTATTGGATTTGGAGAGTGGTTATACAGATTTGAAGTGATATTGAAGAGCGGATTAAAGTTAGAAGGACATCGAGAGTGGATATACAAAGGAAAGAAGTTGGATATTGGAGAGCAGTTTAAAGGTAGCAGGAGCATCGAGCAAAAAGATACAGGAACGAGTAGATTGGGATTAGATACGGAGAAGCGGACGGATTTATAGAGAAAACAAGGATTCGAAACGGAGATTAGCACAAGGGAAGTTGTAGCACTGATTTTTCTAAATTCTAAATTTGGGTTAATCATTTCAGGTATTGGGGAGCAGTTAAAATTCAAGGACACCTGGAAGCGGCACGAAAATTCAAGAACATCATTGTGAAGACGCATACGGTGATAAGGATTTTGAGCCAGCATTCAGGAAGGCATCAACGGAGTATAGACCAGGTGAGTGTTTAAATATATCTTTAATACGTCAAAAATAGTCATACAAATTTTGGTTGTAATTGAATTTGGCACATAGCAACTTTGATCTTATTAGAAAATTTGGCATATACAAAAGTAGAGTATCAATTTTAGTAGTAAAACAAAAGAGTGCACTTTGGTTGGACTTAGCACATCTACTTATAACGGAACTCACTATAAGTAGCTTGAACACCCTGAGATTAAGA
The DNA here is from genome assembly GCA_036346225.1 of Platerodrilus igneus. Taxonomy (NCBI): domain Eukaryota; kingdom Metazoa; phylum Arthropoda; class Insecta; order Coleoptera; family Lycidae; genus Platerodrilus; species Platerodrilus igneus. The sequence continues at coordinate 1,947,642 of JARFIW010001299.1, read as the reverse complement.
GCTTAAATAGTCGAGGCATTGCAATAAATAATTAATTAAAGAACCAACCAAACGGTGCAAGTACGGGGCGTGCATTAGGTGTGCACATTTTAAAAATTTATAAAATAAAGGGTGAGTAACTGACAAGTAGCGAGATTTAATAATAGTAAAAGGGAAAGTAGGACATAGAATATAGGTGAAACCCAACCAGGGGCTGTAGAATAATATATATATATATATATATATATATATATATATATATATTTACGTTTTCCCCTTTTTCTATTGTTTTCTCCATTATTACTCTCAGAGCTAAAATAACCTCCCGTATTCCTATGTTCCGCCTATATCCAGATTGATCTTCTCCTGGTATTTCTTCAGCTTGTTTTCCCATTCATTTTTGTACAATTTTAGTTAATAGTTTTGACACGTGTGCGGTCAAACTTATTGTTCGAAAATTTTCACATCTATACGAGCCACTCTTTCTTGATATAGTGACCATGATGATACGTTTGAAATGTTTGGGTATCTCGCCTGTCTCATACAAATAGTTGGAAGAGACGTTCTGTTACTGCTTACCCAGCGCTTTTAGAGTTTCTGCTTGCACCCTATCTGTACCCGGCGCCTTACCATTTTTCAGATCCTGTAATTCTAATTCAAACTCATCTCGTAGTATAGGATATCCCAAGTTATCCCTTTCAATGTCTGACTTCTTCCATATATATTCTTGCCATCTAACCACTTTCTCTACAATTTCTATAATGACGGTTCCTCCCGCGTACCTTATATTTTGGCTATACGGTTTTATATCCCTAAAATTCATTCTGATTAGTTTTTATGCCTTGTTTGTTTTTCCTATTTCCATCTTAGTTTTTAACTTTTTGCACTTTTCATTAATCCATTGTTTTTTAGTTTGCCTGAATTGGCGTATAATTTCCCATTTTATGGCTTTGTATCTCTGTTTCCTGTTTCGTCTGATCTATTTTTTTGTATTTTCGTCTTTCTTCTATTAAATTCCGGATATCCTTTGTTATCCATGGTTTCATATTTTCTTTTTGTGTATACCGCAAAATATTTCTCGGCCGCCATGTCTAAACTGGATTTAATGATATCCCGACATCTTTCAGCAATTCCTTTGATTTTTTTTCAAATCTTTTGTGAATATTATTTTTCAGTTTCTCAAAGTTAAAGTGCCTTTTTCCGTTCCCTTGTTTTAAATTTTTAAATTTAAAAGCATCCTTCATAATTACATGGTCAATGTCTATATCTGCTTCTAGGTAGTTTCTATAGTCTTTTACTTGATTCCTAAATTGTTGTCTAACAAGAATGTAATCTATTAGATATCTTTCTATATCTCATGGCATCTTCAACGTATACGCTTGCTAATGCCGGATAGGTTCAGATACGTGGGGGTGGGGGCGTGAATAAAATGTCGTGATTACCGGGATAAACGGGGTAGGGAACCTGTAGAGTTTAACTTTACAACAATTTGGATTTAATGGTATGATGTGTTAAAGGTGTTGCTGTTATTGTGTAACTTAAGTAATTTTTACAAGAAAAAAATTTACGCTCTTGGGCATCCTAAAATTAAATAATGAGCAAAATGAGCTTTTATATTTAGATTTGTGAATAATGTTCATGTAAACTTTAAATCTAAATGGGTTTGTATTCATATAGTAGAAAATAAATCAATCATGAAAGTTATTATTCTGGTGGACAATGAATTAACGACGGAACTAGTATTGTTCAAATTTATGCATAATGTTGCCGTGCAAGGAAGTGTGGAACATATGAAGATATTAAAAAATATATACGTATGGAAATTTAAATGTAAATTTTCTTTGTGGGATTTAGTGTGTGTTAAAGCATAAAACATTAGTAGTTTAAATGAACAATGAAAGCATAAAAGTAAAAGTTGTTATTTAACCGTTTTCTATGCTTGTTAGTAAAAACATTTTAAGAAACTGGGATTTTTAATGCAATATTATTCAATATTATGCTTTCCTTACTTTTCACAAGTTGTTAGCAACAGTATAATAGTGAACTAATTTTGCCTGGAAATGAGTAGTTTAGGTATAGTGAACGAAAATTAAATATGTCGGTTATTTTACAAAGAATAGAAGCCAATGCCTGGTTTCGCTGTCTGCAGCTCGTCAGATTGGCGCGTCTTTCTTTATAGTGAGTAATAGGTAATAGGTCATTTGTTTCTTTTTCTAAGAGTGTAATGATTTTAACTTCTCTTTGCATTTTTTTTTAGGACATAAAGTGAACTAACAACTTGAATATTGTTAAAAGTGGATATGGAAATCCCTGTGGAAAATAAATAAAAGTCCAAGGTGCAACCAGGTGTTCAATAGTTAAAAGTTAAAAAACTTATCTCAAACATTTGTGGTCTAGCTGGATTTTAGTCCCGCGGAAAGCTGATACGGGTGATGTGTAAAATAAAAAATGAACGAACGATGATCTCGACTAAGATAGACGCCACTATATCCAGACGATAAACGATCGAAGTGAAACTTCCTAAGAGAGGATGTAGAGACCCTTCAATTACCAATAGATGAATGAAAAATTCTAGGATCACTCTGGTTACAACTGCTAGACCCCTATGTGTATACCATCGGGGGCATCTCATCGTTGGTTACTTACACGTTTTAAATCCGTATTCAGAGTTACCAAACAAAACTTTACTTTCGGGACATTTTGCTTAAAGCACATCCAACAACTTAAAAAAACGAAACCTAAGAAATCAAGCTCTATACACCTGTTTGAACGTAAGAATAACAACTGCGCCTAGCGGTATGCAACCAACGATCAATGGTTAGGGACATTTAAACCGTCACCCTTAACCTTATCAATTATTGCATTTATTAATACGAGATCTTCGCAACAACATATAACATAATTGTGAAATTTCAAGAACTTAGGCTAAAGGTAATAAATACACCAATATATTAATTGTTAATAAATCTACAATAAAGGAATGAATAGACTACGTATATACAAATTCTTCAAGTATTTCTCAAACGGAATCTTTATATGTTACAATAGGAGAAACGGGAAAATTGGATAGATAGATTACTGACGAATTTAATTTAATGTTACTTTTTTATTCTATATCGTAGTACGTGACCAGAGTGAGGTAAGGACCTAGCTTTTGTATGTTTATTTGTATTTATAGTGCAATTATTTAATGCCAACAGAGGTTAAGTTTAGGTTAAATTTTATTTGCATCTATGTATGAACTAGTTTAAAAATTAGAACATTGTAACAGAATACCCAGTTACTCCGGTGATCGCATTGTATTTGAAAGGCATTTTATTCTTCAATTTTATTTAATTTGACAAAAACTTAATTAATGCTTTAAGATATTTGAGATGTAAGTATAACGTGATAAATTTAGGAAACCGAAGTAAATCAGACGTATGCGGAATTACCTTCTTCCGTGTGGAAATAATATCGACGAAATTGCTGTTACAAACGGTTTGGCGCGTCAATTATTACAGAAAAAAGCATTTTAGTGTAAGTGAATAGTGTATCGTAGTTCGTATTTCAGCCATTCGGTTTTTCATTTTTATTTATTATTTTTATTTTGAATTTTTCTATTTTTTTTTTATAATTTCATACATAGGAATTCACTCCAACACTACTATAGTTAGCCGAAACACCCTTAAATTGTTACCCAATGAGAGCAAATAGAACTTTATAACGAAACGGTAACTTTTATCTGTACCAATATATTGGGGAAGGCAAAACAAATTTTTCAATTCCTTATACCGTATGCACAGGTACAGCCGCGCTCGGTATGGAAAGTAAAGATATAATAACAGCTCGTGAACGGGCTCGAAAAGTTTGGCTCGAAGGCTCTGGAAGGCATAATAAAAATGTAGCTCGGCTCAAAAAATATTGTTGGTTCAGCTCGAAACTCGGTTTGAAATCGATCCGAGATACGAGCCAAGCCGAGTAAAGATCGAATTTGAATTCAACCCTAATAGTGGCTGTTAGGAAGAGGCGTTGAAGTTACCGAGTACGTTTGTATTATGTGCGTAGAACTAGTTAGAAATTGATACCTTTGGCCGAGATAGGATATGCTTGACTTTACTAACGGAGGTCAGAAAACCTTGGTATGCGATTTTTGTATTCGAACAAATGTTACGTTCCATTTCGTATTTCAAAATTTACTGCCTCCTTACTTTAAAAATCATTTCATCTTCTACTCATTTGAAATTACGGGTTGCTACATCTCTATAATTTCAAATTCATTTAGTTAGGAAGCCAATTTTGCTCCCTCTTTATTAAATTCATGAGTTCGTTTGTCTAGGTTTCTATGTTTTAATCTAAGAGAAAATTATTTTGCATCATATTTGATCTATAGTCAAAGGTTAGAGAGATTAGAGGTGATGTCATCATGACAATTAATACAGCCTCATTGTGTTTTGTCTATGAAAAGAAATAAGGGGCTTAGATGATCTCATTGTCTAATATAAAAAAAGGGTCGTGTACAGTTTTATGCTGACTCAGATGAATGTAAAACCCGGATTTTTGATTTTATATCAAAAATATATAAACTAACAAATATATAGGTTAATGTAGGAAAAGACGACATGAAGTAGTCCCAGCTGCGATTATTTTGACCGAAGTTTGCCAAGAATGTGTTGATTGGTTTTAAAAAGAGCAGATTTATTTTTCAAAGGAGACTCTTTTATTAACTTCAGACGCTCAACATGCCTCTTTGGTAGGTTAAGTACCTAGGTCAGAGGGTTGTAAGCAAGACAAAGTCCGCAAGAATAGGTTGCTACGTACCTAGACGTAGCCGAAAGAAAAGTAAATATCAGGCTAACTATAAAACGCGGAGAGTGAGGGGGGGGGTAGGATTCGCCTACATACCAAGAAAAAACAAAAAAACACATCGCCCACGACTATCTATTAACACAAAAAATAAAGGATTTTGTACAAACAAGCAAACAGAAAATAAATTAAACGTTACTATTTTACAGCAAACAATTATATTATACGGACGATTTAGAAAACTAGATTCGAAGTACGCATCTTGTATTTACACAAAATAAAATTAATCAGTAAATACCAAATAAAAACTGCAAGAGCTTTTGTGAAGTGTTTTTAAAATTTCACCTAATACTTTTTATAAAATAACTAATTAGTAGAAAAGAATTAACGTGTGAGAGTTTTTGTCGAACGATTTTAAAATTTCACCTAATACTTTTTGTAAAATAACTAATTAGTGAAGCCAGTAAACGTGGGCGTTCTTTTGACACGCATCTTTAAAAACAGTACATTGCACCTGTAGAGCGATAGTATCAATTAGCGGCCACAAACAATAGTTCTCTGATATCACATTTCTACACCAAACGTTGATACGGAATATGCCATTGACACATACACAAAAGAAAACGAGTTGCATACCTGTAGGTGTCCAGATACTTAGCTCGCAACCCATCGAGGGTGAGTCAACACTGGAACGCCATGGTCGTCAGCATACATTTACTCTGCTACCATAATTGCAGCCGCGGTCTACGGATAAAAGCAGTTGTTCTACATAAAGAAAGAACTCATTTGGCTTCCAGCTAAAAAAAAGCAATACACCTCCTAGTTGTCGAACAGAAAAAGGCAAGAAATTTATTCGAGAGCGTGTTTATTGTTAATTATGTTAAGCGGGCTTATACTAAAGAGGTACACTATATAGGGGGTTGTTGAAAAAATTAAGGATTGACACGGAGTTTATTCGAACAAGTAATGAATAAACAAGGGAAAAACTAGGGTAATTAATTTATACGGAAAATAAACGTAACAAGGTGGCGTGCAAGATATTTCCCGATTAAGACTATACTTCATACCCGGTAACCTTCTGGAATACTCGTCAAATATTTACACTATCTATCTATCTGACTTAGTCGTGAAACCAAACTTTTGTTAGTACTGTCGAGATTTTCAGTATTTTACGGAAACGGGATTTTTAGCAAAGTACTTCACGGAGCGGCTCCGTGAAGTAGTTGGTATGCGTGTGATTACTTATGTTTCAATAGCTCTAGTCATGGGACAAAGCAAAAAATTTGGTACGACTAGAGTTAGATGCACAAAGAACCATACATATTTACAATGGATATTTATAGACAAAGACTACACATTATGAAATAAATGTTATAGGCTAAAGTGTTGCTTTTAACATTAATAGATTGTAGGTAAACTACAAACCATTTAGGAGTAAAGCAAACAGCTGTTGGTTGTCATCATATATTATTTCTTCCCGCAGGCTGAGAAGGGTGTGTGTAGCTAAAATGATTGTCCATTTCATCCTAACTTGATCTATATATAATACAGTAGCCAAACAAAATATGCTGTACTAATATAGTAAGTTTCTGTGGTACAAGAAGCAAACCAAGTTCTAGCAATCGGAAAATATTGAGTACAAGTTCGGGTTAACAACATTAACAGTTCTTTTAAAGTAATCTCACACTTCAATTACCGACCAGTCACGCAAAAAGAGAACGCACGTTTTCCGTCATAAGTATTTGCAACTGCCCGATTTAGCATTGAAGAACCAACGCGACTAAGCGCTAAATATCTAGTAAACTCCTTTAACTAATATAGCTGTAAAATTGCTTTCTGAAGAATTAATCATGGAAATCCCATATATAATAGAAATAAATTTGAGCAGGTATTTATTTTGTCAAAACAACATTGCTGCTTTATCTAATTACCATTACACTACCAACATACAGAAAATTCCCCAATTAGAAAAGATTTGATGTCTAGATAAGGGAGCAGAAAGAATAGAGTCAAGCGAACTCGTGAATTTTATAAAGAACAAGCACAATTGGTTCTTAATGATGCGAACTTGAAATGATAGAAGTGTAGTCACCCGTAAATTCAAATGAGTGCTCTCTGAAATTGGTTATAAAGTAAGGAGGCAGTAAATTTTCAAATACCAAATGGAACTTAATACAAGTTTTTTAGCGATTGTTGCTACGTACAGTTTTGGAGTAATAATGGGCGACCTTCTCCGTATCTCTTTTATATACTGTTGTCTAGGTTTGGACTTCTATTTCCAAAATTCATACATATAAAATATTTAAATAAAAACACCTACCAAACTATTTTATTCTAAAATATACACTGTTTTGTTATCACATCATTAAATCGATAGCTCTAACATGAGCACTATTTCCGTTTCCAAAATGGTGTGTCTTGTAGTTCCAAAGGCTATCTAAACGTAAATGGTTGTCCCCATCTTCGCTTTATCTCGGCCACATATTCAAATTATAATATAATGCAACACAAGTACTTCAGTATACACTAAAATGAAGCTTTGAAACTGTGGAAAGGCCTATTATTACACCATTCTGAAATTTCTATAATGTGTGTGTTATACCCAGTCTGGTTAATAAATAGTATACGAAATTACTGTTAAGATATTCAATAACATCCTTTTGTGGAGCCACAAGGACTTCGCATTCACAAAATTCTGATAGTTTATAATGGTTGTCACAGCTGTGAGCAGTAATATTTTGTAATTTGTTCTGCAACCACCCTTTATCAAAAATAAATTACGCCAATAGTAGGGGATTCGGTAATCTAGTCACGTAATTAAAGAATCGATCACTCCAGCAGAACTAAGTTTGTTAACGCAGGAGAAAACTAACGCTTTCTATGCAGTAGTGCGTCTTCTTTCAAATGTTGGTAAAATCTATGTGCTAAACAGAGGACGATAACTTCATTAGAAGTCTTGAAAGACCACTAATGAAACGCATGTATTCTGGTGTTACTGCTTTGATTATTAGTTAACTACGAGCAACTACAATGCTTTAATTACCGATGGCTTTTTATCTGCAAAGCCTTACCTACGGGTTTACTGTTTATTTTACGCATCAACGAAATCCCTACAAAAATTAATTTACTTTAAAAATACTATGCTTAATCATTACAACTATATACATAAAATATACTGCAAGAAAAAAAATCAAATTTAAAGAGACATATTCAATATACCTATTTCCTAGAAAAAAATTAGAAATTTCACTTTCGCAACGTACTTAATACACTTTGTGCATGTCTCAAAACAGGAAAGCTAAGAGAAAAATCGCGCCGCACTTGGGAGCAACTGAAGGAGCTTTCGGTTTTTCATCGTTTATATGGTTGGGGTTTCTAACCGCCTTTATCAAAATAAGCGCGCGCATTACATAGTTCTTGAACAATTGTATATTTGAACAGTAATAAAATTGAAAAAGCAAATATGACTTATATGCCTACTTCATCATAAAGATGCGGTTTACTTTTTGTACAAGCCCAAATGACCGTTCTGCGCTAATTTTATTAGCATCCGCGTATTTATTTTGTACTTTCTTATTTAACAGAGTCAATTTTTGTGCAGTTCATTGAATTGCATATTTCAAGAATGCACCTAAACAACATAGAATATGGCTACGTTAGTTTTGTAGATGTATATAGAATTACGAGGCTTATTCAATTAAAACCCATCTTTGGTTCAGGAAAAATTTATTGACAACTAAATTTACAAATAATTACCACTACGATTAAGGCACATCTCCCATTGTTTCGTCAATACCCTACCTAAAGAAATCTTGTGACTGCTGCTCGAAGAATTCTTTCACGGCATTTTGTACGTCTTCGTCTGACTGAAACCGGTTATCTATTAACGCTTTTTTCAGTTGCCCAAGAATGTGAAAATCGCAAGGCGATAAATCGGGACTATAAGGTGGATGCTCTAATATCCTCCATTTCTTTCGCTGTAGATTTTCTTTCGATACGTTAGCAACATGAGGTCGATCATAGCAGAATGACACCACGTGAAAGCTTCACTGGACGTTTTCGTCTTATTGCTTGATGGAGCTTGTTCAAAGTTTCATTATAGAGGTTTGCATTAATATGCACCCGAGGTTTTGTAAATTCTATCAACAAGGGTTCTTCATGAATGTCAACATGACTTTACCGGCAGAAGGTTGGACTTTAAACTTCTTTGGTGGTGGGAATTTGCGTATTTCCATTGCATCGATGACAGCTTACTGGATGGTTCAAAATAATGACACCAAGATTTGTCGCCAGCAGTTATTGACGAAAGAAAATCGTTACCATTTTGTCTGTATTCCGTAAGGTGTTGCAAAGATAAGTCCATTCGCAAGCTTTTTTGGTTCTCTGACAAAAGGCGAGGATCACGGTTTACATTACGTGACCTCAGCTAGAGACTTCTACCTTGCGGTAAATACTTTCAAATACGTCTAAAATAACAAATTTGCGATTTATGCGTAAAAAACGAGATTTTTGTACCCAATTTTTAGGTTATGTAACCCGATTAGGTGTTATTGTAATTTTGCTTTAATTATGTTTAGGGCATTAATTATGATATAATAAAAAGACGAAACACATTTGGATAGTTACTTCTGATAATCTGCTTTGAATACAACTAACACAAGGTTTGGAATTTGTATTGCCAGAAAAATTTTTGCTTAACCTTTTCTAAGAATGTGTTAGTAGTATAACTTAGTTATTTTGATTGTTTTACTTTTAGCACAAATATACACCACTAAACTTGTAAATACTTACGTTTTCGGTTACTATTATTGCTCATTACCATTATTATTATAAGCAATAACTTCTATTTTTATTTTGTGAAGGATTAAAGCATATTGCATAATTATTGTTCCATTCTGAGATGTTACTGCATATGAATAACAAGGATGTGCAATGATTAGGCTAAACGTTGTTGAATATTACTTCACTAATATTATTTGTTGCTAAGGGTATCATTAAGGTTATTGATATACTAGTTGTCATTATTCGATGCTGACTGTCAATGAAACAATATAAATACACTGAACGTTCGGCGGGGTTAGGTTTCTGTAATAATTAGAAGAGATTATGTTATTGCTTTAAAAGTTTCATTAATATTATTCCGAGCTTCAGGTACGAGATAATCGAAGGGGTGCCTCAGAGGAAATAGTGTCGAGGTATAAATAATGCTGAGGTGAAAATTGAGGGATCAACTTAGATTAGTAGTCGAAATGTTTTACTACTAAAACAAAATAATCGAACGGGTGTGCATGAGTAGAAATAGTGTTGAGGTATAAACAGTGCTAATGTTTCAACTTTGGTTAGTAGTCAAAATGTTTTATTACTAAGACAAAGTAATCGAACGGGTGCATGAGCGAACATATAGTGTTGTGGCATAAATAGTGCTGAGGGGAAAATAGTGCTGTGGTTTCAACTTAAGTTAGTCGTCGAAATGTTTTACTACTAAGACAAAATAATCGAACGTGTGCATGAGCGGAAAAAGTGTTGAGACTTAAAAACTTCTGAGGCGAAAATAGGGTTGAGGTGTCAACTTAGGTTAGTAGTCGAAATGTTTTACTACTAAAACAAATAACCGAACGGGTGCATGAGCGGACATAGTGTGTAGGCATAAATAGTGCTGGGGCGAAAATAGTGTTGAGGTTTCAACTTTGGTTAGTACTCAAAATGTTTTACTACTAAAACAAAATAATCGAACGGCTGCATGAGCGGAAATAGTGTTAAGGTGTAAATAGTGCTGGGGCAAAAATAGTGTTGAGGTTTCAACTTAGGTTAATAGTCAAAATGTTTTACTACTAAGACAAAATAATCGAACGGCTGCATGCGCGAACATATATTCTAGAGGCATAAATAGTGCCGAGGCAAAAGCAGTGTTGTAGTTTCTACTTAGCTTAGTCGTCGAAGTGTTTCACTACTAAGATAAAGTAATCTAACGGGTGCATTAGCGGAAATAGTGTTGAGGCATAAATAGTGCTGCGGCGAAAATAGTGTTAAAGCTTCAACATAGGTTAGTAGTCGAAATCTTTTGCTACTAAGACAAATAATCGAACGGGTGCATGAGCGGATATAGTGTTGAGGTATAAATAGTGCTGAGACGAAAATATTGTTAAGGTTTCAACTTGGGTTAGTAGTCGAAATGTTCTACTACTAAGACAAATAATCGAGCAGGTGCATAAGCGAACATAGTCTTGAGGCATAAATAGTGCTGAGGTGAAAATAGTGTTGTGCTTTCAACTTAGGTTAGTAGTCGAAATGTTTTATTACTAAGACAAAGTAATCGAAGAGGTGCATGAGCGGAAATTGTGTTGAGGCATAAATAGTGCTGGGGCGAAAATGGGTTTGAGGATTCAACTTAAGTTAGTAGTCGAATTGTATTACTACTAAGACAAAACAATCAAACGGGTGCATGAGCGAACATATAGTCTTGAGGCATAAATACTGCTGAAGCAAAAATATTGTTGAGATTTCAACTTAGGTTAGTAGTCGAAATGTTTTACTACTAGGACAAAATGATTGAACCAGTGCATAAGCGAGTATAGTGTTGAGGCATAAATAGTGCCAAGGTGAAAATAGTGTTGAGGTTACTTAGTTTAGTAGTCGTAATGTTTTACTACTAAGATAAAATGATCGACTACCGTACATGTGTGAAAATACTGTTGTGATTTCATTATAGGTCACTAGGCAGAACATTTTACTACAAGGCAAATAATTAAAGATGGGTTCAACACTAACTGCATGGGACCGCAGCATATCCTAGCAATACATCTACGATTATGTTGTATAAAGCCCTCTCGTTGCAAGTCTCCTACGATAACGGTTTCTTTGTGTCGAAAATACTCATATATATCAATGTCGATTAGAACCTGCACACGCACGCACGAAGGTACCTAACGTTCGGCAATTGATTTGTTTTGTAAAAGAGTTCGGAATAGTTAATACAATAAATGTGTATTAAATGAAAACATTTAAACAAGCAATTGCAAAAGATACAGCATTATAACAAAACAATTACAACTCAATTAGGAAGCAGTGCCATTTCGTACAATTGAAATTTAATTACTGCGAAGTTTGTTATATTCATATGGCTGTTGACGTTAAAATAGTAACACTATTGTTCGATAAAGAGTACGGATTTATTTTAAAGAAGAAACCATATATGTATAAAATCTGCAAAAACTCTGTTTTTAATTAACATTTCATTTTATGGTCTGCTGCATTAGTTTTCAACTTTTTGAGCGTTGTCTGTGTTTCCACTCAATAACCCGCAAAGCTTCTATCGTATTATTAGTAGGGAAATAAGATCGACAATGTCGGAACGAAAGATTGAATTGAATGCAGCCATTATTTTTTTACAAATTATGCTACGCCAATGACCTGTTCGAAAACTTACAATCTATCTTTAATGGTTATAAATGTTCTGTGTGTGTTTATGAATCAATACTTGAGAAACAAGAGTCTTGCCACAGTATGGACTTGGCATCTGACCTTGATCTGATAACAGCTCGACAAGAAATTATAGTGCGTATTATTTTCTGAAATTATTCTGATTGAAACTCAACGATTTTCTCTAATCAGGTCTTCCACACATGCCATATTCCTGTCTGTTGACGCAGTACACCTTGCACCTGGCCGCGGTTTATCATCCATCCCTTCGCGTCCATTCTTAAATTTTCGACACTATTCCTTTACAGTTGGATACGCAAAACATGCGTTTTCATACACTGCTTGCATTCGTGTATGAATTTCCAATGGTTACAAACCTTCAGCACACAGAAATTGAATGACCGCACGCTGATCACGTTTGGTCGGATTGTTAACAACAAACGTCATTTCAAATGACTGTCAAATATAAACGAGAGAAACTGACCAGTGGGAAGTTTACAAACACCACTAATGTTGCAAAACGTCAGTTGAGCGATTACAATTGTTTCCAAGGCTAACCTGACCAAAGATGGATTTCAATTGAAAAGCCTCGTAGAAAATTAGTATCATAAATTTATAGCCAAATTTAAAGGTCTACTAAGGTACAGCTAAATTGGTTAATTTGAAAAAATTATCAAAACTGCTTGTCGTTGTACCGTTTCTCAATGAATTTATTAAGGAAGAACAAAATGGCAAACCCGTTGCTTTAATTTACAAGATACCTTTTAAACGAGAAAGGTAAATGAGCCAAGCTGTAATTTCATTAAATTAGCTTCGATTAGAAGCGACGCTAAACAAAATTTTTTATTACAATAGAAAAAGACCAGTAGTGCTTTAGCTATTTTACAATGATAATTTATTTTTCTTATGAGACCGAATGAAAAGTAATTTTGTTGTAATTACAATAAGGTTGTTGGCTGCAAAAAGCACATTTTGATGAATTTATTAGATTAAATATTACGAAAGCAGGAAATTTATTTTCAGAAGATCATTTATGTAGAAGGTTTGAATTTTTTTAATTAATTTCTTATACCGCTTCAAATAGGATGCGGTATAAATACTTGAATAGCTTTAAGAAAATTCGGTGCTTTTATAATCGGTGAAAAATATCCGATCAAATTTGGAAGTGTGTACTTTATAAAGAATCAGGAATTATAAGCTCTCTTTATCTAACAGACCGTATTTAAGTACATCACGCTTATAATTTATTGGAAAAGTGTTGAGTAATTTGATATTATAGGTAAATCACAGCTAACTAACCGGGCAGATGCTGTGTTAATTTAGGGGTAGTTAGGACCAATAGTATAGCGCACTTCATATAAATCACATGAGAGCTCAGAAAATGAGACAGTTTTCTGAACAAAACAAGAAATACGATGATTAGGCTGAAAAGTAAATGACAACGCCCTGAATATAAACCATAATCATAATTAATTTGGCTAATAAAAAATATTTAAGATTTATTTAAATAAACGAATTCGCAAGTCGTAAAACAACATGAACGGGAGCTGAAACACGACATGCATTATTACGCCAAGAATCTTAATTAAAACAAGCAGATTTTAAAATGCGTAAAGATATAAAACGCCTATAACTTAATACATAAATTGTATTAAGTCTACGTGACTAGAAATCAAAAACTAACACCTGTTATATGGAAACAAACACAGCATGGTGATAAAAATAAGTTCACTAAATTTATTGTTTAAACAATGGTCTACGTGATCTAGAAATATGAAAATCCAAGAGAATAAATACATTAACTCGAAATGCTACGTGCCGAAATCAGAGTATCAATTTTAATAAACAGCAAAATACCATAGGAGTATCCCAAAACTTTGTACACAAGAATTACATACGAAGCGCAATCGACCGAACTATGAGCTTGTCAGTAGATAGGTGACGCCTTTATAAACGACCGCATTTGTAAACAAAGCAGTTTTACCATGAATTGAAAAATAGTACACATCGCCCAGAACAAAGTATTTACGTGAATAAATTTGAAGTAATTTAATTGTTAAGTAATAAATTATATAGTGCAACATTAAAAAAAGTTTTGTCGTTTTTGATCCTGTAAAAACGTAAGTAATAAAAGGCTATTTATAAAATAAAATTCTAATTTCTACATTAAATAAAAGAGTCTGAGTAACTACGAGAATCGAAGTGGAAATTTAACAAATATTAAAGGACTTCGAGTAATTGCGAGATTCGATGTGGAAAATTAATAAATATTAAGGACTCTTAGGAATTATGAGATTTGATGTGAAAGTTTAACGAATATTAACTACTTCAAATAATTACTGGATTCGATATGGGGAACTCAGAATATTTAACTACTGGATTTGGACGCTGGAATAATTCATGAAGGGGAAGCAGAATTAAGAAAATGCAGACGTTGGGACTATATAAACTGGAGATAACAATTAGCCAATATAAATATTTTTTGTAATTTGTTTGGGAATATTTCGTTCTATATTTATTTATTTGAACATTCTAAAAATTTTCTTTTATGAATCTTTATGTTAGGATCAACTGTAACGTGTTACTTTTTACATTGCACAAATAACTACCATTTTTTAAGCAATTATTTATTTCTGTAACTTAATGTAACGTTTTTCACGTAGTAAATGTATATAAATAGTTCCTTAAAGAATAATAAACCTTTAATTAGATGTATAGTTCTCTTAGTAAAAGTGTAAACAAATTTGAATATAATAACAGGATATTTGTGCAGGCCTCTGGTGTGTAGATGCCGTAATTATAAAGTTAAAGAAATAAAGACTTGTTCTTATTTAGAACCGTGGTATAAGTAGGAACACGAAAGTTTTTAATATCTTTTTATGTGACGATTTATTGATTTATTCGTCTTACAATGATAAATAATTAATTCAACTATTTCAAATCTTACATGTTAAACAACAGCTAATGCGATTATTTAATTTACGCGTAGTTGATATAATTGTCTATCCTTTTGACTTGTCGTGCAACGACACCATTGTTGAATATAAATCGTGCGTGCGCCTGAGTTCAAGCGGCGTCCATAATATAAACCATCCGTGCCCATCAACCATGTTATTTTGTTTTATTATTTTTGTCGTACTGAACGTACATTGTTTATGATTGACGGAATGTTCTCAAAGATTATTTAGATTAGGAACAGAACTGTTTCCAATTAATATATTTATTTTTGCCTGACTTACGTACTGGCATCATTTAATAAATTAATAGTTTATGACAAGGCATTATTTTAGTAACAATATCTCGTCATATAGGTACCCGTACTTATTTGGTATTTTTGGTAGTGCGAGGTACTTAGGTTGTTGCCTGGAGGCAAATTTACCTGGCGCTCTTTTTATTTTATTTTTTTGGTCTATAGCACTTTTAGAACCCACTCCGTATCCACTGCAGCTAGTCGGCAACCCACCTACTTGTCAACTTAAGCCGTAAGTAGCGACACGTAATTGTTACTAGAATAATATAGGTAAATTGTGCGTCGCACAACAAAGATCATTATCAATAGACGTTTATAATGTACGTGAATAATGAAAGAAATGTATTGAACGTTTATGGGGCTGCTAATAATTCAAATAATAATAATAAGAAAGATTTTTGCTGACTTTTTTGTGTAATTTTGGGAATGATAATAATTAAAAGAATTTGATTGAATTATTAAGAACATGTGCTATTTAACGTTCTATAAATTGTAAATATTTTTGAAGACATTCTAGTAATTGTGTTTAATGGTGTATTGACTTAAAGTAACAGGAGGTAGAAGGAGAGTTTAAAGGCTTTGTTTGTCGTACTGTTGCAAGCTCCGTGCATAATTAAAAACTGAGCTAGCCAAAGTAATTAAAATTTAAAATAAAAATCAAAAATTGACAGAATAAAAATTTTAACCTTTTAATTTCACAAAAAGGGCGCACCGGGCTACCGTATCACAACAATATATATATATATATATATATATATATATTGCCGTGGAACCGGAGATTAAGGTTTTAACATTGAGCCAGTGTCATCAAATAATTTTCAAAAATAAAAAGAAATTTCAGAAAAAAATTTCTTACCCGCTTATTTCTGTCTTCAAAAATATTCAGCAGCTTCCCTGGCTAGCTCAGCTGTGACCCTTCTTGGATAAATATGAAATAAAAATAATAATAATAAATGTAAAATATAAATATAAAATATAAAACCATTCTTCCTTCACACTTGCACACCATTCAATAAAATCACCAAATAATACAACAATCATACAATCTTTTATTTGCCGCTATTTACATACAAATTATTCACATGTATAAAAACAATTTAGTACAATAATTACAAACTCAAAATGTGATATGTTTTTAAAGTCCTTGCTTTTCTAATTATTTGCAAACAAATTTAATAAAATATGAGTAGATGGGCCCCACATATTACCCTAAACTGATTGTACACTGGGGTATGGTGAGCTCATAATAACCCAGTTTATTTAATATATGCCTTTTACCTTGCATAAATTAATACAAAATTGATAGACTCGTTTACCCTTTACAATCCAATTTATATTCAAAATAAAATTTTGTAAATTTTAAATACACCCTTTTTCAATATTTAAATAACCCCAATAAATTGTCCAATAAGTTTATATAACTATAAATAAACCCCAAAATTTACTCACACATCACCAAAATTTCACAGAAGTTTATCAGACAACAGAAATTTCAAATAAATTAGCTGAAGAATGCTTCAGGCCTCTATTCCTTCGACGACGATCACCAGAACACCTTGGCTGTGATACTCAGCGAATTCACAGACGATAACCCCAATTATTCGTCAAGCGCCTCGTTTCAAAGTACCATTCCATAACAGCATACAATCCTGGTTGTTTGTGATGCTTACCCCACGTATATTATGCTTCTATTTATTAATTTTCTAGCTTAGTATAGTAGTAGCCGGACCTCTATTAATTTAATTTACACTACACGTATCTCGCGTTAATAAATAGAAGGCCAGTACTACTAAGTTACACGTGCTAGCACTATATTTACTGTATTATGAACATATCTAATACTCACCAAAAAAAAACTGATAATATTCTGTGTCGTCATAAAACCTCGCCTGTAATATTTTTATCTCTGTGTGATGCATGTCTGCTGTCGCGTTCAAAACTCCACTTGAGTTATAGAAAATCGATATTGCTTACAGCTCATCTCCACTCCACGTGTATTAGTACGTGCGTCTTCAATATCAACGCTTGTATTTCTGTGTCTATCTGTAGTATATTACCGATAGTGCATTTCCCTTGCTCTTTTAGAACTTTGTTAGCTTGCTATTCAAACCAAGCTAACGGTTGAAAATATTTTCTATGAAGTCCTGTCCTATTATGCTCATAATTTTGACGAATGTAACCTTTTTAAAATACGTAGGTGTTTGTTAATTTCCGACCGTTTAGCACAACAATTCTGAGATGTTATATTCGTCGTATCAGATAAAACTGATGTTTGTTTGTTACAACGAACTTTTGCCTTGGAATTATTGATTTTCCTTACCCTAGTGGGTTTTCTTATGCTTTTACGTGTTGAATGAAAATAAATTAAAATTAATTATGCGTATTTTATTTGTTTTAAAACTGTTTTTCTTTATGTACCTTTAATGTTACCTTTAAATCATTAATTATAAAAATACGTCAATACATGTCCGTTCTCCCTAAATAAATTAAATAAATTTTGCGCGTAAATAATTTGTTCTTTTCTCTATACAGGGTAGTCGAAATTGTACTGTTTACCCCAAATTTAACCCTTTGAATCCACAACAATATAAATATATATATATATATATATTGACGTAATAAAGGGTCACGAAAAGTCATTGAAACCCAAATTCTACAAATAAATCCCACCAAAATATAAAAGAATCTGAAAAAATGGGAAACTTCCGTAAATTCATGGTTACGCCCGTTTAATACAAAAGTATTCTTATTCATCAAGGTACACGCAAGAAACGCAATTAATTGCGCGTGTATAAATAATCACTCTGTACGATATAAACGTATTGTAAATACATAGCAAATAAAGAAAGCTGTATAAAGAAGATTAATTAATTTTAAGATACCTTAAAAACGCATTAAATGGGAACTCAAATCTATCGTTTTAAGATAAATACAAAGCTATTTATTTTCACTTATTAATTATCAATACATTTTCGATAAAAAAGCTCTTCATTTGCTGTAAATAGTATAGAACAGTGCTAACTTTACGCGTTTAACATAAAAACTACAATCAATCCTGTATTTAAAACCCTAATTTTAATCTCAAAACACGTTTTACCGAGAAAGCAAATATTTGCTACAAAAATGCACCCAATTTGTATTATAAATCCATTAAAGTTAAAATGAATTACCATGTGTATTACCTAAATTCAATTTAAATAAAACATGTTCTAGTATTTTCTAGAGGAATTGAGAAAAATACGTCAAATTCGTATAAACTAATTAATAAATAAACGATTATTTCAAGAAGCGGCCGGAACACAAAAGAGAACGCAAAAAATGTAACAGAAATTGATAAGAAAATTTATGATTTTTCGCATTCACTGTACGATAGAAGGAAACCGCAAGCATTAAGTTTACGTACTAAATAAAGACGAGGTAGCGCGCGTCACTAATAAGTGGAACGAGACTGCGAGTAATAAAATGCAACGTTAATGAGGATTTCCAAGAATATTACGTAAGATAAGCGTGTTTTATTGAAAACAAAATATCGCAAATACTAATACATTCTAGAAATAGTTAATTTTGTTTATATAAGGAAGTGTTTATTAAATTGGTTCATTAATAAATCGGCGTCAACCAAGCAAGATGTAAAGAAATTCATTCATTCAGAAATTCAATCGCGAAAATGTCACATTAAGAAAAGAATTTCGAATGTATTGCATTAAGGTATGCAGTACGCATATTGTAATAAATATGTAACAGTGAATAAAGAAATGATGTTTTAAACGTAACCCGTATACAAAAAAGTTAGCAAGAGCGAGTCGAGCTCGCACTATTAGGTTTCCGCACCAATACTACAGTGAGCAATCGATAATGCAAATTAAGCTGTTTTTATTTTTTAATATATTTAAATCTTATCCAAATGTGTTTGTGATAACTGAGAAATGAATATATTGTTCCACATTGTACTGGTACATTAGTAAATACGTTGTCTATTACTGTGTTTAAAATTTTTTTCTTAGCAACTATTACACTGTCAAAAAAACCTGCAGTTTTCCGATAATCTATGACCTAATAGTTACTATCCCTATTAAAATCTAAATTTTAGCTTTGGAAATGTAGAAGAACAGGGGGGAGACGGTCATTTTTGGCACATTTTGAGCTATATCATGAAGACTACTAGACCGAAAATTATAAAAAAAATATTTTTAGAAGGCTTCTAGAATCCTCTTTCAAATGATACCTCACACGAAATATTTATTAAAACTTTTTTTCTTTTGACCGAATTAACCCCCGCCATTTTAATCTAAAAATATTTTTTTTCCATTTTCTGACTATCGCTTTATGTGAGCGTCATAAAGACCCAGCATTATGCCAAATTTCAAATTCCTACGTTAAATAGTTTTTGAGAAAAACCTCTGTGACAGACGGACGAACGGACACGAGAGTGATGTTATAAAGGTTCCGTTATACTTTATAAGGCATGGAACCCAAAAAAAAAATTATTAAATTTAATTATATACAATGAAGATGGGAAATGCTTCAATATGTAAAGCTATTTAAAATTTTATTGAATAATTAAACCGAGGATGTGCATTGGTTTCTAAATGAAAATGTAAATAATATGAGAATCTTGTAAGCTGATTTGGACGTCAATTTAAAATAAAAAGATATTTAATTACGAACTGAATAAAGAAAGAGCTTCGTGGATTTTTGCAAGTATTAACTGTTTGTAACTGATAGTTGAGTATTTGTAATTTAAATATATACTAGGATAAGTGTAAATAATCATATAATATTTTATTTTTGTAAGGTTCTTTACCAGGAAAGTATGTATTCAGTGTTCGAAACACTCTGACCTTTTAATAGATTATCTGTCAAGGATTTTATTGGACAATACAAACCTTACGAGCGTGGGAATCATAACCAGGTAAACTATGCATGGAGAAGAAATTTAGTTCTCTAAATTTAAAATAAGGTAAGGAACATTTCTATAATTAAGTATATAAACACTTCTTAGGAATTATTTGATGTTTGAAAGAAACGATGTTGTAAATGTTCGATATGCTTCTGTACGAAAGAAAATATTTCATACTGCATAAATGCTTTAATATTGCTGTGCTTGATTTCACTTTATAAGTTCCAAACATTTTGTTGAGATAGCCAGGCAAGGCAAAGTTAGAAAAAAAGATAAGTCAATACTTTCAAGTTTTACAATTTGCTGTATCTGTATCACAGCACTCTTTTAGCAGCACATCAAAGCGAAGCACTCTTTTATAGGCGCCTCAACGGGCGGACACATTCATATCAATATATATATATATATATATATATATATATATATATTCTCCTACCTAAACTATTTACTACTTGTTTGTTTACTCCACCCCTCCACCCTTTTATTTTTATTTAAAAATAAAAATGTATGATTATAAACTTTACTACTTTATTTATTTAAACAAATTTTTACTACACGACTTTTGTCGTCGTTCCTATTTTAGTATTCAATAAATGACTTCTATTCGAGGTGCTTTAGCAACGTTTGGTTGGTTACCTACTTACTGTTTACTATATATTATGCCTCGACTATATGAAACCTTAATCTCAGGGCGTTCACCTAATCACCGTGAGTTCAATCGTGAGTAGATGTGCACTACCCAACCAAACTGCACACTCGTTTGTTTTACCACTTTTTTAATGCACTGATTTACTATATATGCCAAATTTTAACAGATCAAAGTTGCTTGGTGCCAAATTAATTTATGTAAACTATTTATGACTTTAATTTTGACGTTTTAAGATATTCACGGTACTTACCTGAATTATACCGCGCTGAAGGCCTTCTTTTAACTGCTGGCTCAAGATCGTATTCACCGTACGCACCTTCACAAGGATTCTCAATCGTAGTTCACTGCGTATCGCCTCCAGGTGTTCTTAACCAATTTCGTTGACCCCAAATCTGAAATAATTTTACCCCAATTTAGAATTTAAAAAAAACCGTTGTAACTACTTCCCCTGCGTTAATTCTTCCTCGTAATATACTGCTCTCCTGTTTCTCTACTTCGTACTCCAATCAATCCTCTCCTTGCTCAATCCAAATCAATCCAGCCGTCCTATTTTAAATCAATCCTTGTCCTGCTATTCCTTTAATATCCACACGGTGTCCTTCTGCCTTTAATCTGCTCAAATCACTCCAAAAAAAATTATCAATATCGTCGTTGCCTTCTATATCCACTCAAATCTCCTACTGCCGTTAAACCAAATCTTCCCAAATCCAACACCAATCTTGCTCAAACCTAAATAAATCGTCGCTTTTCCCGTCGCACTATTTACCACTCCAAATCTTCTTTAATACTCGTTGCCTTTATACGATGCTTCTTATTTACTTTCACTTTGACTAAATTAGACTCTTTAATTCACAAAAAACTTTTATTTCAATAAATATTTGTACAACTTTTAACGCAGGTTTTGTAAAACACGTCTTTATCTGAGTATAATCGAAATTAGAATTTTTTTATTTATTTCGCTTAGCGATAAGATCAACAACCTTAGCTTACTTGAATTACCATTCTAAAACATACAATATCCAATAACAATTCGTCTTTCCTTTCGTGTCCAAAATACCTTCACTACAGTCTTTATAATATTCTTAATTTCTACTATTGGTCCAAAAACACTTCACAACTCTCCAATAACCTTTTATATTTCTATTCACTTTTAATTTTGATTTTACAATTCGTCCAAAAGTTGATTCTATTAAAAGAAAAACCAAAATAATTTACACACGACCTGGACGCTTTGTTGGTTGCAGATATCCATAAATGCGTTCGGCTTTCCGACGGCAAATGTACTTTCACTGGCTCATAAAATATCAACTCAGTATAAAACCTTAAGTACCGTGCATTGTATCAACGTCATAAAGTCATGTTGTCTACCTTTTGGCACATATGTTTCAAACTAAAAATGGTACATACTTTAGCATATGTAAAGTACAGCAAAATATAGTTTTTTTAATTATTAGATCTGATATATTAATCCTATTGTTTGGCATACACCCCTTTTAACACAAACCTACCCTTAGAAGTCTTGTACCCCCCCCTTACATAATAATATATATATATACATATATATATATATATATATATATATATAGAAAAGATTTTGTTTTTTTGCTTCTTGGGATAAAGTCGCTCATAAATTAAACACAAAACATTAAATGTGTATCATTTGTATTAAATCGTACGTTTCGGTGATAATTTACACCTTAATCATCGATCTACATGAAAAAGTATATAAATAGGTAATTCATATAACAGGTAATATATGTTTAACTTACTTATTACTTGATAAAATTATTTTATGTATTCACCCATAATAAAAGTAACCCAAATTTAAAGAAAAAAATCTGAAAGAACTAATATCAATCTTAATCAACAATGGTTACCCTAAACCACTTTTATCAAAACTACTACATACTAACACAATCATATTTCCACCTCAAAATAAACATACTGATATCATTTACAAAAAACTTTTATATATTACTAATCTTTCACCACTAATAAAAAAATTACTAAAACAACCTTTTGTAACTATAATAAATTCAAATACTAAGTCCATTGGAAACTTTTTTACTAAACTAAAAGAAAAAACAAATAAAGCTTTATGTAGCAATTTAGTGTATAAAATTCAATGTGAATGCAAAGCTTCCTACGTAGGCCAAACCAAACAGTGGCTCCGAAATCGCATGACACAACACAAAAGTGATGCAAAATTAGGAAAAACTTCTTGTGCTCTTTCTATACATTTATACAATACAAAACACAAAGTCAATTATGATAATGTAAAAATTTTAGATATAGAAAGCAATTACAAAAAAAGACTTTTCTTAGAATCATTTCATATAAACCAAGAACAAAATTCCATCAATCACAAAGAAAACATCAATAATTTACATACAGTTTACTCATACCTATACACTTTTAATTCAAAAAAAATATACTAACTATAATGATATTGCTTACCACACAGAATTCTATTTAATTTAAGTCAAATGTCAACCTGTTTACTACACCTGTAAAAATATATGATTTTAAAATCTAACTATTTTTATGCAACCCACCATACAAAAAAATTTTTACAAATAAACCACATACTACTATTTAAATAAAAAAATATAATCAAATAGTGTCATAATTTGTTGTTTGATGTCATCCTTGATCCTACATTTTTGTCAAATAAGTGAACTGACATTTCATTCAAAATTAATTTTAATTCTTAATCAGTAATATGACAAGCTTCCTTCTGTTACTTTTATTATGGGTGAATACATAAAATAATTTTATCAAGTAATAAGTAAGTTAAACATATATTACCTGTTATATGAATTACCTATTTATATACTTTTTCATGTAGATCGATGATTAAGGTGTAAATTATCACCGAAACGTACGATTTAATACAAATGATACACATTTAATGTTTTGTGTTTAATTTATGAGCGACTTTATCCCAAGAAGCAAAAAAACAAAATCTTTTCTAATTTAACTACGCTCAAGAATTATCAAGAACCTTTTATATATATATATATATATATATATATATATATATATATATATTTGGGAGTTCTAAATAAGACACTCTTTTAATTATTCGCACTTTGGATAAATTTATTATCTTCTTCAGGAGTCCAGTTAATAAGTATAAAATAATAATCTTTATAACCACTAATGCTTACTTATGTTTATGTGTTTCCTAATAACGTACAACTATGAAGGTAAGACACAATTATTGTAAAAATATATAATATTTTTACTTATTGATTTTACCAGCAGGTCACAATAAAGACGTTCTAGAACAACACAAATATATAATTATAACCTAGTTTAGCATTACAGGGTTAAACAAGGATTCAATACGCCAAGGGACTTATCAAGGCGATTATTTCTTCTAACACTTACTTAGAACGCCACGCATAGATGGCAGAATTAATAGAGGGTGCATAACGTCAAGATTGTGTTGTGCCTAATAAATGTGTTCTCTTTTATATCGAACAATTCATTATTTGCAAATTTCGCCTCATCAGTAAACAAGATTGTTTTAGAAAACCCTTCACTTATTTGACTTTCTTCAATAAACCATGTAGCAAAGTTCAATCTTCTCTGGAAATCTGTTGGATACGATGTATTTCCAATATGATAATGGTTGGGTTTAAAATTATTTATTTTTAAATTGTTTGTGCTGCTTTCCTAGAGGTATTATATTCCAATTCAATTTCACGTGCAGACGTAGCGGCGTAAAATTATTGTATGCCAAAACACGAATCTCAATCGCTTTATGAATTTTTTCTTTGCCGCTTTTGGTTTAGAAAAACAGTCCTATTGTTTTAAATTTGCTTCTAGCTTGGAAATAACCTTTTATCAGATTGATTCCTTTCAATGTAACTTTGAAGATATAATTCAAAAGCCGCATTTGCATCCCTATTGAAAATATAGTAACAATATTATATTGTGTATCTATGTAGTAGTAAAAGCAATACACTTTCGGACGACAATGCAAATTGTTGGCCGAGGAGCTATCCGAGGCCAACAAGCATTGAGAGTCCGGGAATGTGCTTTTACTACGAGGTGCCCATACTCTATTTTCTGAAATCGCATTGAATATTTTTGTAAATCTGTGAACTATTAGTGCAGCAGAAAATAAAATATTTAAAGAAACATACACCGACGAATTGCAAAAGAATTTCTAACAATAGACAGCAGTATTGCCTCCAGCTTTTCTGGAAATGTTTAGCCACTATTTCATGGTTGTACAAATTGCAATATTTCTGTAAATATAAATAAATCATAGTTGCTGCACTATACGTGTAAGTAGTATACATGTAATATTTTTAATAAAAAAATTCATTTGTGTATACTTTGTGAGATTGCTTGTTAGAGTGCATAATATTGTTTAAAATGAGGACAAAAAACTGTACAGAAAAATGCTTTCTCGCCCTATTTTATACACGGAAGTCAATTACATAATTGATTAAAACTCGCAATTGACTCTTAATGATTGTAAATGCAATGACTGGCTTTGTGTATATTTAAAACTCTTACAATGAAGTTAAATGTTATCTATACACAAAAATGTCGTTTGCTTTAAACGCGGATGAATTTAAATGGCTTTGTATTTGCAATACGCTTATATTTATACAGAATGGAGTAGTTAAATATTTGTAAATTTTAATTTTTTCCGATTACTTCTCTTTGGGGAGGTTTCGTGACCTCTTTATCACATTATATATATATATATATATATATATATATAAATTATATTATGTATGGTCTGCTGTGTTCCTTATGTCTCCACGCACCACATTTGGTTTGCGTCAAAATATATATAGTGTATGGTGATATCAAAAATTATAATTCAAAAATAGGAGTTAAAGGATTAATATTTGCAACCCTAAATGTGGTGTTGGCCTTTTAAATAATTTTAATAAAGAAAAATTTTCTGTTTTAATTATGCCACGGCTTTTAAAGACTCGTTCAGGGATAATTGAATCTAGCAATTTTTACTCTGTAAGAAAACGTGAGTTCTTTGTCCTCTTACAGGTATATAAAACACATGCGCATAAAGCGTCGTTTAGTCAAAACCACTTAACCTCTTTTAGTGCTAGTACCTCGTGGTTATATTCAAAGATTGATAAATAGACTCAACAATATTTAATTTAGGTAAGCGTTTGAAATTCAAATTATTCACAAATTACTTTAAATGATGTGTATGTAAAGAAAACTTCAAATACCTGCAACTCCTCTGAATGTGCCTGGGTTGTACATGGACCTTGATACAGAATACAACAAGATCGCCTTGAATGCTTGCAGTGAATACCTGTTAAAAGTACGTTTTAGTTTTATGTTCAATTGGAATTAACTTTTGTTTTAGGTTCTACAAATAAACTACTAATTCATCAACTGTATACTCAGATATGCTTCTATTACTAAGAACACTTTCAATACTTCACCAATATAAATTTGACCGTAATCCTATACGACTGGACCCTGCTGCAAAATATCTCAATACCACTGGTGCAACTCTTCACTAACACAAGAGATGACCCGATGTTTGCTTTAATTGGAATTCCTTCTCTGGAACTTGATTGGTTGTATAACCCTTATTACTTATTTTCTGATACACCTTTTTATAAACATGAAACTCAGTGGAGTATTATTTCTGATAACCATTCAAATAAAATGCATACATTTTTAACACATATATTTATATTATCAATTTAATTACAGGCTCTTAAAGCCAAAACACATCTATACAGTATATCAATTTTTATCACCAACTTTATTCTAAAACATTTATCACCTAAGAAATCTAAAAACATTTACATCTTGCCTACTATATAATAATTAAAGGGATACATTCATTACTTCATCCTTAACTGTACTTAATTGCTATTTTGGAACAGCTTCTGGTATTATTTGTATTAATTTTCATTTGCTGACATTTCATAAATTTTCATCACTTTATAATTAAAAAATACTAAACTACTTTCATTTACAGGTACATAAAATAATTAATGGAATAGAGTATCCTGAACAAATACAAACAACATTTCTATCAACAAAACCTATACACATTCAGTTGAAGTTACATTAGATACCCTTCGTATTGAAGAACAGTGAAAAAATGCTTTTTTAAACCTCAAACGCTGCATCACTAGTACATAACATTCTATATCTGCGTTTAACAAGTAATTATTCATCAATCATTGTTTTATCGTAGTGTTTTACATTTAGAATAGCTTGATAGGAGTGGTAAATTAATGTTTTTAGCCTCAGTACTAAAAACTACCTTTTCTAAAACCATTTTATAATGTCAAATACCAATATATATATATATATATATATATATATATATATATATATATATATATATATATATATATATAATTAGTAAGCTCTGCACGAACAAGAAGTAGTTTTTGTTTTGTACTTAGTATGTTGGCAACAATAACTGAAACCTTTTTCAATGTCTAGGTTTTCGGTAACTCTCATCTTTGGTTACAGGTTATATACTACACGCGATTTTGCCGATACTCAACCCCAAAGTACTACATTGGTAGAAAACAAGTTTTTTTACTTGGAAATTTTGAACTTTGTCGTTGCTATATCAATCAAAGTATTAATTTTTAACGTGCGTGACAACAATCACACACGGCACCTACATTTTACATCTCATCCGAACGAGGACGTATTTTGAGAAAAATACTTGCCTAACATTTTTCAAGTGGACCGTGTCGGAATTCGAACCAGGGACCTTGAGCCTAGTAGTCACACGCACACCAACTAAACCTCGGCGCCGCCTTTACAGGTTATACACAAAAAATGTCTCAAAAGGACACCAAATGAGCTAAAAACAACACAACCTTATAAATACCCTGTTTCGACAGTTATAATTGCATCGACTCTGGTTACCTGTCAGATTTTAAGTAGGAGTATTTAAGCTATAAGGCGTGGTTTTAAATTGATTTGCACTAGCTAAAAACCTTTGTAGCTGGATGTTAACCACATATGTCGGATTGAAGATACTAATAGGGCAGCGAATAGCGACAAGAAGTACACTGTGAACAGCGAAAGAAATGAAGACGGATCTAGTACTCCTTTCTAAGGGATAGTACAAATAAGAACAACTTCAAATTGATAGAAAATTAGCTACAGAAACACTTCCGCGTTTTAAGTTGCGAGCAAGTTCATCAAGTCAAAAAACAACATGCATAATAATAATATATAAAACTAATTACCTCGATTTCTTCCTACGTGTGTGATAAGAATAAAGTCAGTGGCCGCATCAGGCATCGTTACAAATATTAAGAGTGAGAACAAAATTGTGGTTTTAAGCAGATTCGTAAAATAAGGCTAGAAATATATTCCTCTTGATACATTTAGGTTTCTGAAGGGAGGGCTAAGAAACAGCAACAACGTATGCATGAGTGAAATAGAAATGCACACGATCCAAACCCACAAAGAATGCAATTTTGTTTTTAAGTAAGCTCTCATATTATCCCATTTTATTTATGCAGTCGCCTGAAATATTTCACTATTTCCCTTAATTTTTTTAAAGGTTCGCATTACCGATTCTTATTTTCTATATAACTTACTTGCTTATAATTTGTTTTTAGGCCAATACTGATTTGCCTCCTGTTCAAACATTGATGCTTTATTCAAGGGATTGTGTACAATAAAATTTATTTACTATTTTTGCATGAAATTCGTATTTGCTACAGCAAATGTCATCTGAAGCTGCAAGCTTATTTTATTACCACGTTTTTAATGCAAACTAGTTATTCTCTGTTA
The DNA here is from genome assembly GCA_036346225.1 of Platerodrilus igneus. Taxonomy (NCBI): domain Eukaryota; kingdom Metazoa; phylum Arthropoda; class Insecta; order Coleoptera; family Lycidae; genus Platerodrilus; species Platerodrilus igneus. The sequence continues at coordinate 1,918,878 of JARFIW010001299.1, read as the reverse complement.
GCCAATTGCGCCTGAATGATTTATGACACATTTCTTTTAATCCTTAAAGTTGGAATTAATAAATCCAGATTCTAAAGTTAAATGTACTACTACAACTATAAATTCCTTATGGTCAATCTAACCCCATGTTTTCCAGGCAATCACCATAAAATATTTCCTACTAAATGTCGGCTTAGTTGACCGATTTAAGTGTTGTAGAATATATGGCCCTTGCGCTGTAACGCAATGTTGGGTGAAAAAAATGAGCATGAAATAAAAATATGTATTTGTAAAAGGTGCCCAGGATTTTATATCCTTTGAATATTACATTCATTACACTCTACTGATCACACACAATGAAAACAGCATTTTGGTACATGGGGAATATTTAGTAGCTCGTATTTTATTGTAAGGTCTCTTGCAATGGGACACTATTCCTAAGCTTTTTAAAAATTAATATCGTACAAGTTTCTTTGACTTAGTGTTCGCAACTGTGGAAAGCTATTTTTATGTGCTTGATGTCTTGATTGAGAAGCGGAAGGCTTTCACTATGTAGAGGTATTAATCAAGTATTGGCATATTTATGCTCAGAAATTTCGGTATATCTAAACATATAGTTTGCTGATAAATAGAAAACGATTTTTGGAAAGCCAGACCAAAAGCATGTTACACAGTTATTTTTAGTTAGCAATAGAAAAATAGCATCTAATTGATCGAGAAATGTTGCACCTATTGTTCATTATGTCGGAGTATATAACTTTTAACACAACTGATCATTTTGCTGATTTGCAGTATATTAATTAATAACAAACTTATTGACATTGCCGCATCTAGTTCTAAAGTAACTTTGTGCAAAAGTAAAAATGTTTCTTCCTTCGGTGCCGAAAAAGGTTTGCGTAAAAATTGATTTCTACATTTTAATAAGCTATCATATACTGCGTGTCCCAGACTCGAATCCTCAGGCCTATAGCCTGCTTATTTTGAAAAATAACTATAATAAGTCTTATATATTTCTAAATGGGCGGAAATTTTCCGTAAGACGGCACTACAAAGGTTTCAAAATTTACACGGGTATAAAGGCAGTTATTTTTATTTGTTTTTTTTTTAAATTGCATCTTATATTTTTTAGACTTTTATGACAGAACATTTTGTTTTGTTTTCAGATATGTATACAAATATGATTATTACATAACAAAATTTTCAAAAAAATTGAAATATAGATTTATGATATTACTATCTAGTACGTGATGAAACAACAACATTGTTATTTTTTTCAATTTTAATGTAACAAAATCATCAATAATATAAAAATTGTTCAAAATTTTGTCCACTAATATTTGGGCACACTTCAATGAAACTTCTAATGAAACCCTTTTAGGAAAATTTGTACATTTTATCGAAATTCTGTCTTATAATTCATTTAAATTATGGACAGGAGTCTTATAAACACGCTCCTTTAAATAGACCTAAAAAATAATCCAACGGAGTAAAATTGGCAAAGTTTGCTGGCCATAATATTGGGCCATGTATTCCCAACCATCGCTGAGGGAAAGGATGGTCTAAGTAATTTCTTACGGTAGCACTGTTATGTGGAGAAGCACTGTCTTGTTGGAAAATCATATTTATTCTGGAAGGAAGAGGTACTTTTTCCATTAGCTCTGGCAATATTTCCTCCAGAAAATGTAAGTATCAGATAGCATTCAATGATTCAGCATAGAAATAAGGTATTATTAGCATGCCATATATAAGGTTTACTATGGTTATTTTTCAAAATAAGAAGGTTAAGCCTGGGGAGTCAAGTCAAGGACACCCTGCATACTTTAAATAGCAAACACTTTTATTAGAAGAAATTTAAAAAAAAAAACAGTGTTGAGCGTAGCTACTCTCAATCCGTTCTTTTTTAATACAACACTGCATAAACAAATAACTTGCATGAAACTTTTCTTGTTGTAATTCATTATATTTATTAATTAATTCAATAACATATACTCAATGACATGACAACTGCAACATCAAAAAGGTTGGAAATTTTTTGACAAACTTTGCAGATATAGTTAACTACTCAAAGGTAAGAAATGAATAAAATTTCAAAGAAAAAACCAAAAGATTAACAGAATTTTTTAATAATGTGTTGCGTCCCCCCTATTTGTAACATAACCTCCTCTCACTCTTCGTGGCATCGAATCCAGTAGTTGGACGATGTCCTGTTGGGGTATTGTGTCTTAAGCAACCTGCGCTTCATGTTGGAGAGCTTCCAATATATGCGGAGGATTTGCTAACTTCCCCGGTCTTCTACCCATAATGTCCCACAATTGCAATTGGCGAAATATTGGGCGTCTGCAAATCGGTTGAGAATAGTTCTCGCTACGTGAGGGCGGACATTATCCTGCTGAAAAAGTAGACCTTTGAGCTAATGGAGATAAGTAAGGATATGGGGTTCACAACTTCATTACCGTAGCGCTCGGCGTTCATATTGCCTCGGAAGAACACCAAATTAAACCTATGTCCACATGCCATAGCACTTCATACCATAACCCCTACGGTTCGGTGCACATGCCTCTCAGCAGAAAATTTAACATTGGCACGTTTCCCGCATCCTCGTCTGACTCACATGCGGTTATCATGCATACCTAAGCAGAATCGAGATTCATCACTGAAGACTATAGTATGCTACTCCAGGGTCCAGCCTAATCGCAAACTACACCACTCTAAACGTTGCTGTCGGTTTTGAGCCGTAAGCGGTGATACAAAATGTGTTCGATAGGATTGCAAGCTGAAAGCCTTAATTCGGCGATAAACCTTCCGATGGGTTACAGGATGACTTTCATTACCTAACCAGTGATCAGCAATTGACCTGGTACTGAATAATCGGTCTTTAGAACAATTAGCCGAAGGTGGAAGTCTTGCACCTCATTACTTTGTCTTCGGCCACCCGTTCCTTTTTTACGACATTCCTGGCCCTTCCTACTCCATAATTGATAACAATGCATAATTGTGGATTGATTCCGCTTAAGACGATTTGCAATTTCTCTTTACGAGAAACTACCTTCACGCAACCCAACAATTCGACCTCTGTCGAATTTGCTCAACTGACGGTAATTTCCACGTTGCCGCACTCTAGGCACAATCACGCCCTCATTAAACAAAATCAGCTAAATTTTACAGATACAACAAAAACATCAACCAAAACTTGCAAAAAACACCAAATAATAGTAATAAAAAGAAATGACAGAAGTGTCAGATATAGCAATAAACACCACTTGATCTATCGCAACGAAATTTTAATCAATTATTACCTTTGCGTAGTTAAACATATCTGCTAAGTTTGGTCAAAAATTCCCATTCCTTCTAGATGTTGCAATTTCGATGTCACTGAGTACATACAGGGTTATTATAAAAAATTCGTCGGATTTTAAAAATCTATGTTTGAAAAAGTAATACACATAAAGTATTGAACGAAACACGAAAATAAACATAAACTGTCCAAGTTTTAATCATGCCTTCACAAATGTTCTATATCGACTATTTTTATCACACGACGAATATCTATGCGGTAGTCAAGTTCAGCCCACGCTCGCGTTATCATGTCCCTGCTGATTGCCATAAATGCAGCTGTAAAGCGTTCCTGTAGCTCAACTAAAGTTTCTGGGTGTGGTGGAACATAAACACAGCCTTTAACGTACGTACCAGCAAAGGAAAAAAATCACAGACAGTAAGATCATGAAATCCAGAAGGTTATGCAAAAAGCGGTAAGTTTCCATCTGCACATCGTCCAATCTAGCGCCGCAGGAGTTCTTCGTTCAGGTAACTTCGTACTTTAGTACGCCAGTAAAGTGGAATTCCATCTAGTTGAAATACAAAGTTATTGAAGTCATCTTTCAATTGTGGAAACAAACACAACTGCATCATATCGAGGTATGAAAAATCCGCCACTGCCTTTTTCATAAATAAAAGCGGCCCGTACAACTTTGTTTTAGAAATTGCGGCAAAAACGTTAAATTTAGGGGAAGCACGCTCATGTACCACTACAGCACGAGATTAATCAGTATCCCATAAACAGATAAACATTTTGCATACTTTAAAATACAGAATGATTTCTCTTACATAGACGACATTTTGAAAATTGAGCTTGTGCTGATACCTGTTGGCAACCACTTTAAATCGCAGCAACTAACCTAAGACTTGAATAGTTTATGTTTATTTTCATGTATTGTTCTTGCTATATGTATATTACTTATTGAAATACACATTTTTAAATTTTGATGAGTCTTTTATAATAACTCTATATACTGTTACTCAATTTCTAAAGTAGAAAGGTTTGAAGATATTGTTTCATATATTGTTGCTGTACAAATTTTTCTCTAAAGAACTAATGAAAACGTTAATTAGATGGCAAATAACTTAATTCTGTATTTTTCCTTAATACCTGTAATAGTAAAATCGTACGATTAATTTTCATTTTATTATACACACTAGATGCTCACCGGGCAATCTCAAACTAACATCCAAACAACGAACTCTGTAAAGAATAAATTAATATGGCGAATGAAATATAAAGGAGTTAATACCACATATCAATTGTTCAAAAAAAAAAAATAATAAGCACAAAAAATTCAGATTATAATCAATTAATTAACTATGCGATATTGACGAAGATTTTCACGGCCCAAATCATTATAAAAATTTATGGTTTCGGGTTGGGACCGTGTCATTTTATAAACTAAGGTCAACGTTTCGTCTACTTTTGTAAGAGTCTTCATCAGGATAAGAAAAGAAAACAAGTAATAAAATAAAAATAATAATAAAGATAAGAATGATATATTAAGTACACAAGTTAAAGTGTATGTAAACTTACTTCTTAACTAGCAGACGCACTAGCCCATTTAAGTCAAAAGGTGTATTGTGGCAAAGTAACTGGTGAAAATAGCAAAACTGGTAGTTTATATAGGGCGAGAACTTGATGCACGAGTGATCATGAATAGAGAGGAGTGTCGTAGCGCATCAGTGAACGTAACGGTTCCGCTGTTGTAATCATAGGCTTGTTTTCCAAATGGGGGTAAGATAGTAGCCATTGTCTTTATTTAGATTATTAGAATTTTTAGTGATTTTTACGGATTCTCCGATTTTCTATTGTAGAAAAATGGAACTCTGGCAATTAATTTCGTCTTGACAAAGTTTATGGTATGGCCTGTTCTGTCTTTGGTTGTAGGAGTATAGGAACCGTCTTGTAATAATTAGTTAATTTTTTCTTCGTATTTTGTACAGTTTAGGATTACAGTCGCATTACCTTTGTTTGCAGGAAGTATAACAATTTGCTTGTTTGTCGTAGGTGTTTTAAGACCGTCATTTCTTGCTTTGTCACGTTTTTGTTGAGAGTTTTGGCATGTCGGAGACATTTAGTTGTTTTAAAGCGAATTAGGTTGGCATCGTCGTGGGGTAGAGATCGGATCGCTAATTCTACAGAGCTAAAGATTTCCTCTGCGGGAATTTTTCTGGGTGCATTGAAAAGTTTAGTCTTTTGGAAAGGATATGTAGTTCATTTTCGGATACGATATGTTCTGATCGGTTTATGGCGATGTTTGAGGACAAAATTTTCAGGTAAGATGTTTTTCCAAGGTGTGAAAGTCAAGACCATTGTTAGCACTCAATGAATTAAAGGTAATCGTAAACCGCTTAATATGCGATTTAGAATAAGCATTTGTAGAAAACTTTTTGATACATAAAGGAAAAATCTTACGAAAATGTTCTTGTGGAATATTGAAGTTTAGCATTCGAATTATCTTTGTACACACAACGTGATTATGACACGCTTATAAACAAACAGAATACCAGCCAGCTTTCTACGCTGGCTGACTTCAAGCATCTTATAATCGAATACGATAGCAAAGACATTTAACAGATTTGCTTTGAATCATCTTCATCTCTATCCGCGAAATGCTCTGCAAGTGAAAAGGATCCCATATTACATAGCTATAACTTAACTGACTATACTGTATGTATTATACATTCTAATTATCGTAGTAGAACATCTGAAGTTTCTATTCACCGTAAATAAATCCAAGTATTATATATGCTTTAGTGACAATTAAATCAATATGTTCATTAGAGTTTAACTTTCAATCAAACATTACCCCAAGTCACGGATAGATAGAGTATTATCTAATTGTTTACCAAGCAGGCCGTAGTCATATCTAATCGTACAAAAATTTCTAGTAAATGATATTGCGTGACACTTTTTGATATTGAAAAATAACTGATTAATGATCTTCTTGTAAGGTTACATTTGTAATTTTCCTAAAAACTTTCAAGTCAACAGCAAAAAAGAGAAACTCCGAATTCCGATAACTCCTTAATATATCATTAATATATATTGAAAATAACAGAGGACTTAAATTTGACCTTACATGTGATTTTCCGATACTCCACCCGAAGGTAGTACATTGGCTAAGAAACGATTTTTTTACGTGAAAAATTTGGAATTTTGTCGAACCCTTGCTGTTCCAAGCAAGGTAGGGATCATTTGGTACAACAATATTTCTAATATTTGGAACAAAAAAAATATTCCGATATTTGGAACAACAAATTTGTCGTAACACCTTGCTACAACCATGTATGAAAGAAAACATAAACAAACTTAATTATAATTATTCGTGTGGACTCAGAAACGTCAATTGAAAATATTAATACAACATATTTGAAAACTTTTGTTTACAACTTCAATCATTTTACATTAACCTTTGAATATTTACTAATAATGTAATAAACCAGTAGCTAGTTTAAATACAACAAAGAAATCGTAATAATATTTTGAACACCATAAATCTTTTTAACGGAACCTCCCCATCAATAACTTCTTTTCCAATAATACCTGAATACCCCAAACAGGTAACAACCTTGAATGAAGTAGTTTAATCTTTTTAGGAATATCTTGAACGCGCAAGCGGGAACAATGAAGATAAATAACTTTAACATCTGCCTTTTAAACCTAACGTAAATGCTTTACAAACATCCGGCTCGAAGAACCATGTAAAGTAATTAGCTTTAACAATCCCTTTTGGAATTTGTTGTTTACTGAGTAGTGATTACACCAGTTAAATTAATTTATTAATTTTTTCTTCGATAGATAAGACCAGGTCGCTGATATGCGTCCGAAAACTGGAAAATAGAATAAACCACAACCATTTTGTACACATACACTATTTAATCAATACATAATAATTATAAACAGATGACTGGAAAATATCCCGTAAAATCGGCGTAAATGTTTTTATATTATTTCTGTGTTCTAACAAGATAAATAAGGTTGATTGAGTCCACACCGCGAAGGTTTATTTCTTACAACTACCATACCTGTTATCTGCATTTAAAAATTGTATGTAACTTTTTGCTCACACGCTACACAATTTATACTTGCACAAAATACAATAATTATGGGATTTAAGAAATTGAATTTAAGCATTTCAGTTTAAATATTTGAATTTAAGGATTGGAACATTAAAAGTTCTATTTTGAACCACACACAACGAACAGACAACTTGTACTACTACAACGCCCGTATTATGGGAAAACATGAGCAACTCTTAAGTGGGGCGCGTTCAAAGGACACATCAAACAGAATTTGAATTAATATGAAGCCAGGGAGAAATATTAGAATAAAGAAAAGGTCAGGTGAATTCTCAACATACTCTCCCCTTTGAAGTCCTCGACTTTAACACTTCAACACACATATGAACACAATCAACTTGTAACCTAACCTAGGCTACTCTACAAAATGGACAGACCTTGGTGATAGATCTGGTTACCACACAATCGAATGTTTTTAGTTTAACTGCCCTGACTTTTTTATCGGGGCCTAGCATAACTTCTAGGATTCTAGTACGTGGCTATTTTAAAGGCAGAGTGTTATCCTCCTTTAAAAAGACTAAGTCATTTATTTGAAGATTTGCAGAACGAGCTAACCATTTTGGTCTATTACGCAGTCTGTTTAAATTTTGTTGCGGATGTGTATCTGGATATTTTCCTTTCACTATCCAACCTAACTGAGTTTTTACTAAGTTTGGACAGCTTTTTCCTAAATTGATTCTGTTTGGAAGCAAAATGTCATAATATTCATCAGCCCCTATCAGTTTCACTGTCCTTGCAGATCATCAGACAAACGGATCTCTTTTTGCAAAACAACCAACTAAGTGCTGGCATAATACACAAATTAAGGTGTATTTATAGTGGAAATGATTCTTTTGCGCCCTCTATACTCGAATATAAGCTACTAACTATCGATGACTGTTTCCAGTCTCCGACGTGATAATGTAGATGGCATTGCCAGACAAAATTTTAATAGTAAGTTAAAAGACAAGATGAAAAATAAAATAAACAAGTGACCTCTTACCTACTTAACACTGACGGACCTTCTAGGAAGATACTGCACCCAGTGCTACATGAGGAAGTTGGTCGACGGAAACCAATAAGTTTTCAATTAAATATTCATGAATAATTTTGCCTGGCATAGTGAAAGTAATTCGAGCATAGGGAACGAAAGTCAATATAAATTGTTGGTTATTTTGCAAAAGAAAAGTCCGTGACCGGTTTCACTATTCTTGCAGATCATCAGACGGATGGATATCTTCTTGCAAAACAACCAACTAAGTGCTGGCATAATACACAAATTAAGGTGTATCTATAGTGCAAATGATTCTCATGCGCCCTCTATACTCAAATATAAGCAACTAACTATCGATGACTGTTTCCAGTCTCCGACGTGATAGTGTAGATGGCATTGCCGGACAAAATTTTAATAGCGATTCAACAGAAGATGAAAAATGAAAGAAACAAATGACTTATTACCTGCTTATCACTGGCAGACCTTTTAAGAAGTTGATCGACGGAAACCAATACGTTTCCAATTATATACTAATGAATAATTTTGCTTGTCATGGGGAAAGTAATTCAAGCATAGGGAACGAAAGTCAAAATGGCAATGCCATCTACACTAACACGTCAAAGACTGGAAACATTTATCGATAGTTAGTTGCTTATATTCGAGTATAGAGGGCGCATGAGAAGTATTTGCACTTTAAATACACCTTAATTTGTGTATTATGTCAGAACTTAGTTGGTTGTTTTGTAAAAAGAAATGCGTCCGTCTGGTGATCAGCAAGAACAGTGAAACCGGTCACGGACTTTTCTTTTTGCAAAATAACCAACCATTTATATTGACTTTCGTCCCCATGCTCGAATTACTTTCCCCATGCCAGGCAAAATTATTCGTTAACAGTTACATTTGCTTACGATTCATTTCTGTAAAAAAAAAGTTATCAAAAGTGACAACTGATATTATTTCTATATATTTAATGTTGTAAAACCAACAATTTTGATAGTGTTCTAGACTGTTGTTTTAAGAAATGTCAAATAATGTCAATGCTATGATTTCATGAACCAATAATATTATTTTCGTAAGTATAAATTAACAAGTAGATAGTTTAGGTGCTTCCCGAAGCTGTTGGAAGCATTCACATTTGGTTGCAATAGGATTGCTAATATTGCACATCTGCAATTGTAATTAAATTTTTAGTGAGATTTTTCCTTATATACTAGCTAAATAAAAATGAACTAAGTTATCGCACATTGACGTCTACTAAAGGGCTGTAAAAATTGATTTTCAGCAATCTATAAAATCTATGTTTACTATAAACGTGCTAACTCAACTCTACAATAAAATGTTTACCGGTCGTCAACAATGTGTGGTACTTATTTTATAAAGCCACTCTCAAGTTCAGTATTTAATCATTTTAGTGCTAAGCACTCACGTTTAATTACCTCTAAAAATCGAAACGCATACTTGAATTGTAGGCATACATTTGTATTGTTTTTATAAAGCTGAAACTCTAATGAATAATTTATCTCTCTTAGTAACTCTAAAGACTAGATATAAAATACCGTTACGGAAACTGAAAAAGATAAGTCAGTCTTTTAAAGCTTGTATTGCTCGAAATTTTAATTGAGTCGAAAAGCTACGAGACCCAGAAATAAACACTTAACGGATGTCTATCAAAAAGGATTATCTAGTTAGAAATTTAGAAGGTTATGGAAAAACCCAGCAAAACATTGAACAACTAGCTGACGCTAACCCTGACAAAGGTGATGTGGAAGCAGTTGAAAAAATATTGTACAACGCTTACACTAATTGACACGAGGATGAATGAGTTAGAAAAGGCTGTTGCCGAACAAATGGCCACTTAAAGTATCACGGCATCAACCGCTATACTGCCGGAATTGACTATGCAGGGATGTAAATACAACTTTTCGGATTGGAATTCATTTTTTCCACTATTCGCCATGTTAATAATAAATAATGCTCATCTTAATGATCTGCAAAATCAAGCTCGACAGGGGGATGAGGTGGGAGTAAAGTACCAAGGGCCTGTCGTTTTAAGGAGCCCTGACTGCAGATATTTTTTTCTTAACCATCCTCCCGAGTCTTTACGCTCGAACAAGTCCTTATGCGATTATCATATTATATTATTATACAGCTACACCTATCCGTTCCTTAGTCATTCATTTTATTTTTTCTTGTTGCTAAAAGTATTGCAGACTGTTCTGATATGCGTGTTAAGTGATTCGTGGTTTTTTAGGGTTCCGCACCTTATAAGGTATAACGGAACCTTTATAAGATCACTCTCGTGTCCGTCCGTCCGTCTGTCACAGAGGTTTTTCTCGAAAACTATGTAACGAAGGAATTTAAAATTTGGCACAATGCTAGGTCTGGCGCACACATATATCGACAATCAGAAAATAAAAAAAAAATATTTTTAGATTAAAATGGCGGGGGTTATTTCGGTAAAAAAAAAAACTTTTAATAAATAATTATATCGTGTGAGGTATCATCTGAAAGAGGATTTTAAAAGGCTTCGAAAAATATTTTTTTTATAATTTTCGGTCTAGTAGTCTTTATGATATAGCTCAAAATGTGCCAAAATTGACCGCCCCCCTCCCTGTTCTGCTACATTTCCAAAGCTATAATTTTGATTTTACTAGGGATAGTAGCTATTGAGTAATAGATTATCGGAAAACTGCAGGTTTTTTTGACAGTGTAGTAGTTGCTGGGAAAATTTTTTTTAAACATAGTAATAGACGATGTATTTACTAATTTATCAGTACAATGTGGGACAATATATTCATTTTTTAGTTATCACAATCAAATTTGGATAATATTTAAATATACATAAAAAAAGTAAAACAGCTTAATTTGGTTTATTGATTGCTCACTGTAGTATTGGTACGGTATCCTAATAATGCGAGCTCGACTCGCTCTTGACTAACTTTTATTAATAATAATATGTTTCCAACTGTAACCTAACCAGGAATACTGTATCGTGTACGCAGAGAGGACTCTTCAAACGTAAAGACTCTGCCAGTGCTAGGGTTGACCCCTAAGGTCCAAGGGCTGACTGTATCATACATTATATATTAATGTACATAAATTAAAAGAATAAAGTGAAAAAAATATATATAAATAGAAACATGGTAGTGATACTAAATTTAATTTTACTTAACACGTACTCTGCGACTGTCGCACATGTGCACAGTTAAGAAGTATATGCTACTGACGCACTTGTGCGTTGTGTACGGCTCTGCTTTGTATTAGTTAATAATGCTTTAGCGTTTGAAGTAATACTTTGTCTATGTGTGTTAGTATAGCATATAGGTTGAGATTGTGGTTAGGTATTTTCGTAACCGTTCGGAAATTAGTGTTTTTTTAAGTTTTCACGCACAATTAAAATGAGTGCTTATGGTCAGCTACCTTCTACATCAAAAAAACGTAAATTAAGTTGCAAGAACCCCAAAAAACTATCTGAGGACGAGTTGTTACCAGCTGCGTTAGCTTCTGCTTCTGAATTTGAACATAACAGCGATGAATTTGTTCTAGATGAGGACGATTCCACATCTTATGATGGTAAGTTTATCAATAGGCTTTTGTATGGAAGGGTATAAAAAGTAAATTTTAAGAGGATGTGACAACAAACATGGAACAGAGTGTACAACTTGCAGGTGCAGAAGATGTGGAGATTATTGATCCAGAATTGGGCAATGATAGCAGCTTAATGAAAGCATTTAGTTTAACAAAACTTTTGGGCTTTTAATAGAAATTGATGCAAATGCAAACACCTACGATTATTTTCACATGTTAGTTTGTAACGAGTTTTTACAACTTAATAGTGAACGAAACAAATAAATATGTCAAATCTCTTTTTCTTAGCGAATTCACTTCAACGAAATCCAGAATAACCAAACAATGTCGGAGAACCTGATTTTTATGGGGTTGGTGTTTCACACTAACAATATAAAGTGTAATAAGATTCAAGATTATTGGAAAATGCATTGATTATTTGGATTAAAGCGTTTCTGTAAATATATGGGACGCGAAAGATTTTTGGTTATTTTGCCTTGTTTCGCTCAAAATCTTGAACCCAGAAAAGAAACACTAAATGATCGTTTATATAAAATTCGACCTGTCCTGGATTACTTTTTACTTTAGCAAAAAGATGTTGTCTGTTTATTATCCCACTCAAAATTTATCGTTACATGAATCAATGCTCCTATGGCGGGGTAGATTAACTTTTAGTCCATATATGAAAGACAAACGTCATAACTATGCAATAAAATTTATGTTTTAATCATTATGTTTTAATCAATTAGTGGGAATAATACCCTAGCCAAATTGCCACAAAAATTGCTAAATATTTAAAATTGGATAGTCCCACAAGTTATTCCTGAGGCTACAGTCTAGTATAGGGACTTCTCAATATCGTGGAGTGTTATACATCAAATTGTTCAGCACTACGAGCTGAACAAGAATATTGTTACGTATTTCTAGTAGACGCCACGTTGTGCGTCCAAGTTATGTCACGTTGGCTCGTAGCCGTGCGTAACAAAAGAAAATCCAAGAAAAAAAACAGTGACCGGGCTCAATCGGAGAGTAAGGGGGGTTGTAGAAAGCAGACCAATCTAGAAGGGACGCGGCTGTCAGGAGTTAGTATCAGTACCTGCCATAGAGAAATTAGAATAGTAAACCTGAAAGAAAAACAAATTAGTCCTGCAAACCTGAAACAGAGAAAAGCATAGCCTATGGATCAAGTATAAATTGTTCAGTACTTTATAGAATAAATAAGAGCAACTGTTTAGATAAACTCTATAATCTAACAACAGTAATAGCAGTACAGAAAATTCTGAGTACAAAGTGAGGCCATATTGAGAGTAGCAGAAACGTTTCATCACACACCAATTAAACATAATTCAGGTAAAATGTAACAAAAAATATAAATAGGTAAGACATAATTACTCTAAGTAATTTAGGAAAATTTTAGCAAAGACATAAATAAGTAGATAAGCACAATTGTTCTGAGTCATTCAGTATGGTTGATTGTTCTTTATAAATAGGTAAGACATAATTAATCTAAGTAATTTAGTAAAATTTTAGCAAAGACATAAATAAGTAGATAAGCACAATTGTTCTGAGTCATTCAGTAGGGTTGATTGTTCTTTTTTTTGTTATTAAATAGCGGGCAAGTCTATGGAAAAGGTATCAGAACGACAAGGAATATTGCAAAAACAACGGGTAGATATTTACAGTAAGAACAAATAGGAAATAGTGCAACTTACACAAAGTCCTTCAGTACCGCTTCCTTGCCATTGCAGTGTGGGATCCACGATGTCTGGCACTAACGAAGCACTGCACCCTATACTGTGAGGGTGTTGATGGAACTTATCACAACTTACCCTAATCACACTGACTGATTTCACTGGGGTTAGCAGCGGACCTTATCACGCGAAGGAACTAGGTATATTAGTTGCATAACCATACAAAAAGCAGCGAGGAACTTCAACCACTACTTTTGTATACCGGTAGTCGGTCACAGTTTAAATATCACCAGACACGCGTAAGCACTAAAGCCGTACGTCGAAAGTTTTTCGAACACACGTGCGTCGAGTTTCACCAACTCTACCACTCTTAGTTCAACCAGAAAACCCGTATCTTGCACTTAATTTTTTGACATCTCGCAAGCAAGAACAAAACACGACCCTTTTTTGTTTATATCTAATCCTACTAGTACAACTTCTGATCGCCTACCTAGACTGTATATCCACATATTAATTACAGCGGGATTATTTATTAATGACAAGTGGAAGGTAATTTTACGAGTATTCCAACTTACAACTAAACCATCTTTTAAAATTAATACCGGCGAGTCAACTTGCATATCAATCTGAAAACTAGGCGGAAGTATTTACTTTATACAAACCGCGATCCAAAAACGATGTATTTTAAGAATTAAGTAGACTAAAAATGTTAGGCCACCAAAAATGCACGTTACAATATGTATGTCGTTTTGCGCGGAAATGCATATTAACATCAAAATCAAGATTTGAATTTTGTGTGCCACATTGAAGAACAACTAATTTGTAGCCGATTAATCAGATATTTTCAATTATTGTCTCCTACATAACTTGCAAACACAATTTTTAACGGATTAAGCAGAAATTTTCAATTATCGTCTCCTACATAACTTGCAAACACACTCTTATATAAATGGCGACTTACAATCCGCAATTACTAAATACTACCTTAAACTATGCCAATAGCGTTCCGCATAACGTGCCAATACACTTTTATGCAAATGGCGACTTTAATACCGTAATTGATTTAAATCAGAAAAGAAAACTAGCTTGAGCAGAGCGAGTATTTTTAATTCCACCACAGTAAACAAATTATTTGACAATTTGGCACGATTTATGTCCAAATGTAGTTTCACGACAAATAAAAATTTGTAATTGTGATAAAACTGGTCTTACAACAGTAACAGATCCACCGAGAGTGTTTACTGGCAAGAAATTGAAAATGATGGGAAGGCTACTTCTGTAGAACAGGTTGTTGTGCTTCGTATGCGCTAATGGTAATAAACTACCATCTGCGCTCATTATCCATGGAGTAAACTATAGGGAATGTATGTTACACTGTGCTCCAGCTGGTAGCTTCGGCCTGCGAATAAGTCTGAGTGGATGACAGTAGCCAATTTCTTTCTCAGATTCCAGTTCTAAGTATTCAAAGTCTACACTTGAAACTCCGGTTCTTTTACTATTAGACCTCGACCACGATTCTATATTAGTATTGATCTTATTAATTATGTCAAAGACAACCTTGTCGAATTTTATACTTTTAGATTCCGTTACAGCCACCGGCTGCAGTCTTGGATGTGTCAATGTATGAGTCATTAAAACTAATTTTAAATCTGCACGTAATGAATGGATGTTAACCTATCCAGGTAAAATTTTTTATATTTACTAGATCTCTGCAGTTGCATCTTTGTTCCTATGCTTCTTCCCCTGGAATATATTCACTTAATTGTAAAGTGCTTAACCATACAAACTTTTTAAGTTCCTATGTAACAGACCGTGCTCTTATCAATAATAACAATGGCATGCAAGAAACTCGTGTTCCTTCTCAGAACTTTCAACCTCATCATCTACTGCAAAAAAATAAACTCCTATTCTGATCACCCCCGAAGCAGCGAGGCCATATCCCTAGGACCCAGAAAGAAAGGAAAGTTGCAAAGGTAGGAAAAAGGCACTACAATAACCCTCTAGAAAGGAGCCAAAATAAAAGAAGAATTTCAAGCAATATTGCGTTAACTGAACGTAAAAGAGATGAAGATAAAAAAAGAAATAATGGAAACAATAGTGAGTCATAAACAGAAGAGATTGAATTGCAAGATTTAGATGCACAAGTGAATTTCTAGCTGAAGTAAGCAAAAGAGGCAACGAAGACGAAGATTTTGAAAATGTTGACTTTATTTTAATGCACACTGATTTTGTTTCGGTTGACTTTTCAACAAGAAAGGATAAACTAAAGTGGTCTACACTGAAAGTATACCAGAAGTGTTAAACGGAAACAAATACAATATCTAATTAAGTTATAGAAATTCACAAAAACATATTTTTTCGTTGAAGGTAATATTTGCGCTATTCGGAAGGATCAACTATTAAGAAAATTAGCTCAACCACATAGAAACCCAGATACATCACGCACAGCTGACAGTTGAGGATTTGATATTGAATGTGTAATACATGAACCTATTTTAAGAGAATCTTGTAAGAATTGTTTTTTAATCATACTAGTTCTCTTATTTAATTAAATGGTGCTATTAGCAACTACAGTATACATTTATTTAGAATAAACCATTACCTACAGTTCTTTTTATGATGAATAATAGTGTCCCATTCAAAACATATATGGGCTCCAACAATACATATAGTACATTGAATAGGACTAAGCTACTTAATTACTAAATAAGTTTTAATTGCATGTTAATAGTTAAATTCTAAAGATACGATTGTTTACGTGTGTTTGTATAAAGGTAGGAAAGCTCCGACTAAACTATCTGGAATTAAACCCAAAAAATAAAAATTTAGCACAAGTTTTTCTTTAAAAGTGTCCTATTCATAACGACCTTCCCCTATATGGTGTCCTATTAAGATATGCAAATAAACTGTTGTTACTAACAATCTTTAAAACTACACTACTTTTTTCTGTACCCAGGGGACATATTTACCTTTTACACGAGCAACTTAAGGGCTGGATTGCTACACAATAAAAGTCACTGGTACACTATAGAAATGTAATTTTTGTATTTCCGGTAAATATAAAATAAATAACTAACATCATATTCTACTAGACAGCATATTTATAGGCTTATAATAACTCAATAAATCACAATAAAGCACTTACAGTTATAAAAGAAACCCTCAGGGTAAGATCCTTGCCTATGGGCGGATTTTACTGCACTCTTCCTATTGATAATCCAGAAATGTAAGCAAAAACGTTAAGAAAGAAAGGAATAAGGTAGAGGTCTTCTTGTGTAGGTCATTCTAGTTAACTCGTCATTTCAAGTCATTGGAAAAATTGTCTACTTCACTGCGAAACAAAAAGCCAATTTTGATTGATTTACGGCGATTACGCAATCGCTTAAAGCTAATTACACCATTTTGAATAGGAAGTCACGCAAATATTAGAAAAGTACGCTTAATATAGACATAAGGTTATGATGGAAGTATCTAAAGCTATGGTGAAATTGTATATAAAAAGTTAAATACCAAAAGAAATTCAATGAGCATCCAATTGACATGTAACAAGATCCGATAGTATTATTAAGTTTGTTATTAACTAAGGTAGCTGCAAGTCAGCATAATACACAGTTCCAGTTGTCATTGTGTTCTCTTACAAGAAACAATAGGTGGAACATTTCTAATGAATTTTATGTTATTCTGCTATATAACTAGCTCAAATTACTAACGTTGCCTGCCTTGGAATTTGTTTTCCTAAACCCGTTTACCATTCGTTATCAATCAACAAAAATATGCCGTTACTTTAATAGATCTATATACTGTGAAACATACAGATCTTCGACCAAGACCTCAAACGCATGAAAATCGTTTTAGATAGCAATGAACGCTCAGTCGAAGAGGAGTGCCATTCATGCTGTTAATTTTTAAAAAGATTAGGGAAAATGTTCCGTTGCAAGAGATGCTACGTTAAAATACGAGGGACTAAATATTCCCAAGGTATTGAAATGCTGTATTTATTGTGCATGATCAGTGAGTTTGTGTCGTGAATTTAATATCGAAAGCACACACAATCCTCCGTATCTTTATAAATTTATATATCTTTATTTCTTACCCATTTAAAGTGTTTTCTATCAACGTACATTACGCTATATCACTTAAATCGGACAGATAAGCTGACGTTTACGGGAAATTTTTTTACGACAATTGTCTGGAAAATGTAGGATTAGATTGTTCAAAAGTAGTTTATGGTTAAAGAAGTACATTTAACTTTAGAACCCCATTATATATTACAGCCTTAAAAATTAAACGTAGGTTGTTTGAAATGAATACCTAAAATAATTAGCTAATAGTGAATAATAGACTCGTATTAAATGTACAGATATAAAGTCAGTCGCTATTTCAGATTTTTGTTTGAAGAAATGAGTTAAATCCAGATTCAGTTAGCTAATCATCTCACATTCATTCCTAGTAAAGGTGGTGAAAGAAACAAAAGTATTTCCACCACATTGCGAACAAAGTGTAAACAAGAAGAAGCTAAATTGTAATATACCCCTTAAAAATAAAGGTCGCGTTGGAATTTTTAAATAAAATTGAGAAGTATTTCAGACGCTCCAAAGATACGTAAGAGAAATTAAAGCTTTATTATACAAAAATTAGACTTTTTTTGAGGTTTTAGTCCAATTTCGATTCAAAAATGTTTAATCCTTCTGAACAATCTCATAGTATATTGTGATTGGGCGCTCATGTAACCTACCTTCAATTTATCCTTATTTATACAAATCACAGCCACTTCCTAAAAAATAGAAATTTAAACTGCAATTCCTATAATTATCGGCATCGTTTAGACAGCTATTAATATTAGGAGTTTGCCTAAGAAAGAAAATAGCACATATTTCAAAATTCTTGTTCATGCGAATCATGTGAAATCAGTGTAGTTTTTGAGAATTTTCTTTCCGTATCCGGAAAAGTCCTTTTCGTCTGATACGATAGTGCTTATAGTGCCTTTACTTATTATCACTGCAACTTCCACTATTCAGAATAATATAATAACAGGTCATTTATGAAAATCCTCGTAATTGTATTAACATTCGAATAATATAATATAGGACATGTCTTTACTTCTTCCTTTCTGACAAAATTAACAAAGCTAACTCTAGACTGTACCTTTTTTGTACTGTCTCTAGGCGGCTTCAAAATTTACTAATTTTATTAAACTTAACAGGTTGGACAAATATATATATATATATATATATAAGGTCTAAATTTTCGAATTTTATTTAAATTCTTGATCACAGGCTTCTAAAATTTTACAATTAACTAGACTAACATATAAATGAATTGATGATAGTAACTTACAAGACGAAGTTAAACATTAAATTAACATGAAAATTAAATCGAAATCTTATTTTAACTGATTTTTGCTTCAATTTGTTATAAGAAAAATTGTATAACTTGTATAAAAATAAAAATAAAAATTAAAATGTCAAATTTTGAAACCTTTCAGTTTCACTTTTTTTATTATTTGAAGATTTAAATACAGGATGCTTATGTGTGCATGTATGCATGTGTGTATGTGTTTGTGTGTGTATAAGTGTGGGTGCGTGTACATGTTATATTTATGTGAGTGTCTATGAATATTTGTGATTATGTATATTAATCTGTTTGTTTGTTAGTACGTGTATGTATGAATGTGATAGGATGTGTGTGTATGTAATGCTAATAACTACAATATCAATTATTGCATTAGGTATATGTTACTTCTGAAGACTAAGTATGTATGTGTAAATCGAACTTAGACCACCAATATCTGTTTTTTTATTTATACAATTGTTTTGGCGAAATATATGATACATTTCCAGAAATAGTCTGTTTTGTGTATCTATTTCTAGTTCTAAAATTTTAGGATGTTTAAAATCAATTTTGTGATCTAAATCAATTGAGTGTTTTGATAAAGTACAGGAATTTGGTTTGATTCTAATGTCACTTTTGTGTCGGGTTATACGTTGCTTTAAAGTTTGTGACGTCTGCCCAATGTAAGGATTACCACAATCTATACAATTAATTTGGTATATAAGGTTTCTTTGAAATAAATCTAGTGTCTTATCTTTAAATTTTTGAAAAAATGCTTCTTAATGTTAAAATGTTTTTTTTAGCGTATTTGAAATATATATATATATATATATATATATATATATATATATATATATTTCAAATATATATATATATATGGAAGTGTATTAGATTGAAGTCCCTTATAATTAATTAACACTTACATATCATTAACGACAAAATACTGAACGATTTATACTTAAATTTTATCAAATACAATTGATCCATACTGAAGATTTCATTAAACACATAACATGGTGAATAATTTACACTTATTGCACTAGTGATTATCTACAGTCAGTTAAAAACTAAAAACCATAAGATTTTATACAGCATTGGGTTTTTTGAGCGAATTCAACAATAATAAAATTACAAAATACCATAACCAGAAGATGTATGGCTCTATTTATAATTGATATGTTTATTATATTAAACCAGAAAGGACCATGCAAACCAGCTACCTAAAAAAAGGAATGCTTATAATATGTAAAGTAATTAAGATATAAAGTGTTTAAACAAAATACCCATGTCAAATTAATACATATAATGATCTATATTTTATGTTAATTTAAGGACTCATTATTATGGTACAAGAAGGCTGGTGATTGTATATTGCATATAAAAATATGTAAAAGAGTAGGCTAAAAGACAATTTTTTTAGTTGAGTTGGCTAAGAAAACAATTATGATTATTACTAATTATGATGCTGCAAAAAGTTTGTTGAAAATTAATTTGTAAAATAAAGAAGTTCTTTTTGAAATTGAATCCTGTTATTTATGGAAAATAAATATTTGAATATTGTGTAACGTCATCAAAGCTGAAGATATATTCCAGCAAGTGCAGTATTGAAATAAATAAATTAAATAAAAAGGGTTCATACATACAACCTTGTTGAAATTGAAGGAAGGTGGTGTAAAGACGAAGCCAGAATATACTAGTGTAGTAGCAACAGGAAGCTGGATTCATCACAAAGTAGTAGGTAGAACGGGAGATTTCAGTGCGAGCCCAGGATCATCGTAGAAGTTGGTCATCATACTTGGAACAAGTTTTGGTAACTCAATCGTTCCATCGCAAGCACGAAACTACATAAGAAATTTTATAGTCATTTATAAAATTTATTATTTAGTTTCGGTTCAATTCTGTACTTCCACACTTTAGTAGTGTTGGTGTTTTATCATCTCATGGCGGTTTTATTTACTTTTACCATAGTACAGTGATTGTTTCGAAATTATATCATTATAATAGCTTCGATTACTTCATAGGGTTCTTGGGAACTATTCCACTCTGATGAGGCTAACAAGCCGAAACCATTGGTTAGTGGATGTTTCCTACCCTATGAAGTAATAAAGCTAATGTTTTGTTAATGGCTATATAACTACCAGCCCGATTTGTATTTGTCAATAGCTCTTATTATTTTCATAAGAGTTTGTTTACAGATACATCTTACTTTATATATATATATATATATATATATATATATATTGCTATGAACTCTAAATTATTCGCGCCCCGTCGTTTGTGCGCCATATTATTTATTGCTATCAACTATCGGAATTATCGAGCCCCTACGTTGGGCTGTTATATTATTATTGCTATGTCCCTCTAAATTATTCGCGCTCCATCATTTGGGCGACCATATTAATATTACTATGTATAAACAAGATTGTAATTATCTCCTCCGACGTTGGGCTGTCTTATTAATATTGCTATCAATTCCCTCCAGAAACTTAACTGGATTTTATCTTGAACCAACCTTGTCTACCAATAACAAAATTTGATACGTTACCGCCTTACTTGTTATCAATTTCGTATTCAACTTATAGCTCCTCCTTGAACTGTTTAAATTATCAAATCACTCCCATTCACTTTATCTTATGACCTCGACTAGCATTTATTTGGAATTATCAAATTCAGGTAATTCGATTTTATATAATGAAACCAATATTATGTACAGCTTTTGTAAATTATTTAAAATACACTTTTTAATTAATTACTGTTTGCAAATCTCATTTATCCAAATCATATACTTTTTACTCAAAACCCAAAGTCATCAAAAAAACCCTATTATCTTTATAAAAGAAAAAGCTTGGAACGTTCTAAACTTCTTATCATATCACGCACTTTATGCGTATTTAAATCCTTTGTTTTGGTGAACTTCGTCACATTAATTTATATTAAGCAAATTCAAAATAAAAAAATATAGAAAAATAATGCCTTACAACTAAAAATCTAACCTGGTCTATTTTCTTCTTGCAATTGACGCATCCACTAATATTTCCCATGCACTAAGCCATCCATTTGAATAAAAATTATTTTCCCCCAATTCAGGATTATTACATGCCCATTCGAAATATTGTTTATTTAAACACTTGAACTATTTCATTTAAATCATTGCCATCACCCTCTGGACTACTATTATTAACATATACTTATGCACCCCAATTTATTGTCGTCTCTTTTCAGACTTAGAATTACTTTTTATCACTTTTCCTCAAACTTAGTATTGGATTATCATCTTCCCCAGACTTGAAATTACATTTATTCTCCACGGACTCAGAAATTGTAGTTTATTTACTCCCCTTACTCAAAGTCGTTTAATCGGCAATTATAATTTTCATCTTGGCACTTATTTTATCTTTTACTTTAAAATTATTACGTATCACTTTATTTCATAGCGGCGCACTTCGGCCTTTGTTGAGTTGCAAACTGACTTCGTTATCACAGTACCTGTTAATATATCTTTTCTCTCCTACTCCATGAGTGGGTATGGTCTAGAAACTCGTCGCTCGTTTATAACCAATCAAATATTTGCATTCAAAGTAGTTTCTAATGTAATTTTCTATGCTTCCCAATAATTGTGACCTGGTCGCAGCTGCTTGCTATCAAACATGCGGTGTTTTGATGAATCTAATTGCTTTTCCATAAACAACTGATGCAATTCGACTTTTTATTTTTATATCTGCCTGTTATTCACGCAATTTTTAATCTCCTTTCTTTATCAAAGTTCTTAACTACTAGTACGTATTCACATTTATGCTTCCTGAAGCTCTATTTCTTATCTCCGTATTAACCTAATCGTTTAGAACTCTTTTGAATGCGTGTTTAATTACACTTTATTATGTTTACATATAAATTACGCGTGCTTCCACTGAAAAATATCCTTATCCGCCTTACCTAAATTAACTAAAATTTTATCTACAGGGTATTCAGTATTTACTATTTACCTAATGCATGTATTCCTGGTTTCTACGCTAACTATGCGTCTTCCTGTGTGTATTTGCGTCGCTTAAAACTATTTATACTTTATATACAGGGTGTTAACTGCTTATTATTTACAAACTATCTCCATTTCTTAATTCTTTAATAAAAATGCAGTTTTCTGCTGCCTATGGTAATTTCTCATTTCTAAACGACCTTTACTATAAAGTACTCCCTTAAACAACCCCTTATCACAGCAATATATATATATATATATATATATAAGGACAAGTTATTTGCAGTTCGCAATAAGAAATAGCATATAAAATAAGATGTATCTGTAAACATACTCTTATGAAAATAATAAGAGCTATTGACAAATACAAATCGGGCTAGTAGTTTTGTAGCCATTAACAAAACATTAGCTTTATTACTTCATAGGGGAGGAAACATCCACTGACCGACGGTTTCGACTTGTTAAGCCTCATCGGAGTAGATTAGTTTCCAACCCTATGAAGTTTACAGATACATCTTATTTTATATGCTATTTCTTATTGCGGACTGCAAATAACTTGTCTTTTTTTTTATTTGAATTGCCTATGGGGCATGAACCCGGGTGTCGCCACGAGAAGGTTTGTTACGTTTGCAAATAAATTTTGCTGTAACATTCCGCAAATCTCAAAGGCCAGACGTACTTTTATAGCCATCTATAGAATTTATTATGTAGTTTCGATTCAATTCTGTACTTCCACTTAGTAGTGTTGGTGTTTTATCACCTGATGGCGGTTTTATTTACTTTTGCCATAGTACAGAGATTGTTTCAAAATTATATCATTATAATAGCTCCGATTACTTCATAGGGTTGGAAACTAATCTGCTCTGATGAGGCTTAACAAGCCGAAACCGTCGGTCAGTGGATGTTTCCTCCCCTGTGAAGTAATAAAGCTAATGTTTTGTTAATGGCCGTATAACTACTAGCCCGATTTGTATTTGTCAATAGCTCTTTTTATTTTCATATGAGTTTGTTTACAGGTACATCTTATATATATATATATATATATATATATATATATATATATTTGTATTTCATTTAAATCAGATACCAGTTTCGAATACATACAATACACCTTTGCATTTTTGAAAGAATTCGTAATACATTGTATTCGTGCATGAGTTGTGTACGACCTAAATTAAAATATGTCGAAAATGTAGAGCTCTACAGAAATTAACAAGGAGTACATTTTTTGTGGCAAATTGTATGAGGAATAATTATGAGTTTAATCAAGTAAAGCAAAATAATGCTTGCTTTCTGCAGCTCTAAACGAACCAATCACGAAGGACTTATTCACCATTCACTAATGTCGTTTTTAGAAGGCTTCCCGGAAAATTTTGACCATCATTATCATTTGGAAGTATACAGGGTATTTTTCTGGGCCTTGACGAACCGCATCTTTCGCATTCTGTGCCGTACAATATTCGGATTGTTTCACCACAGGCGGAATAATTGGATGGTTTTTGGACATCTGATTTTTTCTGCTGTAAATAAAGTAATAAATATTAATTACATTGCAATTTTACAAAGTCGACATGATTTGTATAGTTACTTTCTTCACTGGCATAGTCTTCTTTATCTTCATCAGTAGTTTCATTTTTGGTAAATACTTATTCGGTAATTAATTTTTCTTCTATAGATTTTTGTCGTGCTGCTAGATAAGAAACGTAATTTATCCAACGTGTTTTGATTTTGTTTTTTTTTAACTTCCCTCTACAACTTGGCTCTTCGTTTTCTCACCTGATTTATGTTTACTTCATGTCTTTTCCACAAAATAATAGCCAAAATTTAACCATGTTAGGAATGAATAAATTGTAGCATTAGTCGGATGTTTCATAATACGAACATGCTCTTGAAAAGATATTGTAAGCCGAACGTATTTTTATGACGTGTAAACGTAATATTATTAGGATTGTCCCAAACACACATCTGAACTGTCCGGGTATCGTATTCGATGGAATCGCGAGGATTTTGCTTGCACACAATCGTTAAATACCAGTGTACTGAAACTACCGAAACTATCAAATCACTGACGTTTCCAATACTATACCACTGGCGTTACAAGAGTATGCTCGTGCTATGATTTCTTTTAGCACTTAAAGTGACAGAGACCATA
This sequence comes from Platerodrilus igneus, assembly GCA_036346225.1. NCBI lineage: Eukaryota > Metazoa > Arthropoda > Insecta > Coleoptera > Lycidae > Platerodrilus > Platerodrilus igneus. The sequence goes on along the minus strand of JARFIW010001299.1, from coordinate 1,893,808 downwards.
TGGGTTGGTATGGACTTCTGAGACCCACTAATGGGAAGTGGAAGGCACCGGGAAGCCGCCACATTACCACAGCGTACTTAAATTGTTATTTAAGATGATGGCAGCCTTTGGGATAAAAATTTCGGATTTATAATAGTCCTCCATTCGTATTTACGAATAGAGATTATTTTTGAAGATATGATCGGAAAGTATAAAGGAAGAGCAGGGAACATTTTGTGAGTCGGAGCGTGGAATGTCAGAAGTATGAAAAAAGTAGGCAAGCTAGAGAACTTAAAAATTGAAATGGATAGGTTAGTACTAGACATAGTAGGGACCATTGAAGTTCGCTGGCCAGAGGCAAGGGATTTTTGAAGTGGAGACTTTAGGGTAATTCATACAGGATCAGAGGAAGGAAATTCGGGTGTGGGGACAGTTATGCGAAAAAAGATAGGACAACGTGTAGAAAACTACTTACAAAAGAACGAAAGAGTACTCATGGTTAGATTAGAATCTGAACCAGTAAACACAGTAATAATACAGTATATATGCTCACCTTTAGCTACGGTGAGGAAGAAGCAGAATCGATCTACAAAAATATCGAAGGCATACTAAGATACGTAAAAGGACATGAAAATTTAATAATTTCAGGGTATTTTAACGCAGTGGTAGGTGAGGGTAGGAAAGGAGCGGTAATAGGTTTATTTGATTTAGATACGAGAAACGATTGGGGAAACAGGCTGGTAGAATTTTGCGACATAAACAATTTAACCGTCACAAACACATTATTTCAACATCATGCTAAAAGACAATACACGTAGAAAATGCCATGAGATATAGGAAGATATCAAATAAATTACATTCTTGTTAGACAACGGTTTAGGAATCAAGTAAAAGACTGTAGAAGCTACCCAGAAGCAGATATAAACACTGACAGCAGATTATGAGGCCGTTCTTAAATTATAAATTTAAAAAAAAGGAACGGAAAAGCATTTGAGTTTGAGAAATTTAAAGATAAAAATATTCCAGAAATATTTAAAAAACAGTCAATTGAATTGCTGAAAGATATCAGGGAAATTTCTGATACTAAAGGAGTAGGCACATAACAGAATAACATTAAATCCAGCTTAGACATGGCGGCCAGAGATATTATGTGGTATACGCAAAAAGAAAATAAGAAACCATGGATAACAAAGGATATCATAGATTATTCTAAATTATAAATTTAATAGAATAAAAACGAAAATACAAAAACAGACCGGAAGAAGCTGGAAAACAGAGATATAAAGTCATAATATGGGAAATTATTCGCAAGTGCAGAAAAGCTGAAGAGCAATATATTGATAAAAAATGCAAAGGAGAACAAACTAAGATGGAAGTAGGAGAGAGAGACAAAGCATACAAAATAATCAGAATAAATTTTAAGGATATAAAACCGCATAGAAAAAATATAAAGCGCGCGGAAAGAGACATCATTATAGAAAATGTAGATAAAGTGGTTAGATGGCAAGAATATATAGAGGATTTATCTGCAGGAGAGGAACTAACAGCATTAGAACAGGAATCGGACATTGAAAATGATAACTTGGGATATCCTATACTTAGAGATGAGTTTGCATTAACATTAGAGGGTCTGAAAAATGGTAAGGCGCCGGGTACAGATAAGGTGCAAGCAGAAACTCTAAAAGCCGCTGAACAAGCAGTAGCAGAACGTCTCTTCCAACTTGTAAGTTATATGTACAAGACAGACCAGATACCCAAAGATTTCAAACGTAACATCATAGTAACTATACCAAAAAAGAAAGGCGCGGATAGATGTGAAAATTTTCGAACAAAAAACTTTTCGCAAATACAACCTCAATGTAGCACATAAAGGTTTCAATCTACTAAGAACGTATTTCAGCAGATTAAAGGACACTACCCCGCACAACAAATAAACACACACAATATACGCGATACCGTGCCAAGATAAATGCAAAATCAGTATATATCGGTCAAAGTTCACAATTTCTAGACAAAAGGATAAATGGACACAAATTCGACAGAACAAATAAAACTGCGTTAACCAAACATGAATGCCAAACTAAACATAAATTTCAATATAATAAAACTAAAATTTTAAAAACTTAAAAAAATCAAAAGAAAATAGAGATACTCGAAATGATTCATATTTGTAAAAATCCCAACGCAATTAATGAAAAAACGGACATAAATGAATTAAGTACAATCTATAACAACCTAATTAAACAAGAAAATATAAAAGCAAATAAAGCATTTGGTTCGATGCGTGAATTTTGGTCGCATGTGGATTATGTGTTGTGTACGTGTATGTATATATGTAGGGTGTGGTGCGAGTGTGTAGATATACATATGTGGTCAACACTGTATGTAGTTAATATATATATATATATATATATATATAGATATATATGTATTGTATATGTTGTACATAACGTACGAGTATATATTGGTTTGTATGGATAAAAATGTGTAGCAATATAGATATCATGCAAGAGCGTTTAAATATAAATTATACGGTAAAGAAGATATAATAATTAAATTTACGTGTTTCATCATAGGCTAGTGACATAAAAAAAAAGTAATAAAAATTGACGTACGCGTCTATAATAGATGCGGTATATAAAATTGGACGTTTGATACCAGTTTTGGTAGTTTCCGTTTCAAGGTAAGCAAAACGTAGTATAATTTGTGATGATCTATAAAAGAGGTTTAATTTCTTAGTAAATGTACGGGGTTGTTTGAACCGTTGAGAAAGGCTGAAACGTACGGCCGAAACGTTTGGTAAAATTGTTATGCAAAAAATAAAGATGGCATAGATTTGTATTGTTCGTATATATTTTTTTTAAGTTAAATGACCTTATATATATATATATATATATATATATAGATAGAGAGAGAGAGAGAGAAAAAGAGAGAGAGAACAATAGAAGGGGGGCCGAAATGTATCTTGGCTGTAGGAATTTCATGCAACTGTGTAGGCTAGTTCAGAATAGACATCAGTAAAGATACGCGTCCAAACAGTTCCATGACGGAAAATTAATGACGAAAAAATAATTGCACTTAAATCTGATGATTATTATAAACAACTACAGGTTTTGGTTTTGCAATATTTTCAACTAATCTTGATTGTACGGAAGAATTTATTGGAAAACTATTAATTCGGCAAATGTTCAAATGTTGGGAATCTTGGTAACCGCAGGTTGCTTAACCCACTTCATATACCACTGAAAATCGCATAAATAGGGTGTATACTTACAAAACTATAAAGGGGAAACCGAGCGGTATCTAACAAGGTAATGTAGTATTTTCAGGTGGAGCATTGGAAAATCAAATTTATCTAACAAGAAAGAGTATCGGTTATGTTCGAAGACAACAAACATAGAAAAAAGTTAATAACAAAGAAGTTGTGGAAATAGTAAGGGAATAAAAATATCTGTGGAAAACAAGAAAAAAATGTAAGAAATAGAAGGACATGGTACATTCTAAGGCCTTTTTGGGAAATAGTGCGGGCTATATTATAAGCAGAGGTAGGAAAAAGAGAGGTAGATGTAGAGTTAATTCAGACTATTGTACTCAGACAGTGAAAGATGCAGGCTGTGGGAATTTCAGGGAAATGTGTAGATTAGCTCACAATAAGAAGCAATGGAGGTACGCTTCTAACTAGTTTCAGAACTGAAGACCTAATAATGACGACGAAACGATACAGAAAAATACAGCAGAAATGAGAATATCAAGCTTTATACATGTAAAAATTAAAATACTATTGCTGCAAACATTCATTGAATTTTTATATATTTGTATTATTTTTAGAATATAGTTTCATTTTACCTACATTGTTAATATTTATCGGCAGGGGCTTTAACTAAATACTTAATTAATTACTTTCTCGTAATAGTCTCAGTTTTCTTGGCTTTATATGCAACATTCTGCCGTTTTAGAAACGCTATGACTTTGGGATATTTAATGTCAATATTCTGACGTATTTTCAACATCGTACAAAATATAGAATATTTGGACCGAAGTGTAGATGATTTTAAGTTCTCATTCATTTATTAATGAAAAATAAGCCAGCAGTATGTTTTCGGATGGATTTCTCACTTTCTTACTTTCGACACAACTTAAACTGTTCGTATTCTTTCTCATACCGCTTTTTCGATTTTTGAGTAAGTAAATTAATACTGGCTATGTTAGCTTCTTCCAGAATGTCAGAAGGAGTATTTTAAAGTTCATATTCGCTTGAATCACTTTCCACAGTATAAAATGTAGAATAATTTGAAAGAAAGTTGAGCACAAAATAAACTTAAAACCATACTTTAACAAATTGTTTTTGTAGAATTGTCAGTGATTATGACCTGCTTGGTAGTAAGTGTATTGATGATATGTATACTAATTCAAATTCAAAGTTTTAACACACGAATACTAAAACGTCTTAATTGCTTGGGTACTGTTAACAAGACATAAGACATTACTTTATTTTGTTATAAACGTATTTGATTTCATAGTAAGCAACATGCACTAATCGTTAAATATCAGAGGAAAGAAAATTATTTTGCATCCTAGGGAGGAATGATTTTTCCACCCTAGGAAGGCAATATAAAACTTTCGACCATAATTATAATTGAAGGAAGTTGTCCTTTCTATTAAGGTAGTAGAAAAAATAATACCTTATCTGAAAGAACGGAAATAACTTTCTATATGGTAAAAGTGACGAATGTGTCAGACAAACTGCTCATGGATTGGATTTATGACATCCTGGCAAAAATGTTCCTCATCCGTACGTGACCTTCATAATTCACAAATTGAGAGAACCGGTAAACGTTGAAAATAAAAACCGGGTTGCTTCTAAATTTCTAGATCAGTCAACCCAAATGGACATTCTTGCTAACTTTACCATGAACACAAATTCTTCAACGAGGGAAGTTTGCTCTTTATCCAATATTTCTGTAAATTACACGCACAAGACATTGAAGATGCATATATTTTATACAAAATGATTCCTGCTCAACAATTATCGGAAGATGTTTACGATGGACGAATGGAGTTTCGTGTAAACATGACAAAAAAATAACAAAGAAATTTATATGAAAAATATTTGTTTTAGCGATGTGTGTGGTACTATTCATCTAAACGGTATTTTTACACTACATAAGATTTTCCAATGTTCCACGCGAAGGTACCACATAGACCAGAAAGCGAATTTTGTACCTAGAAAATTTTGCCAAACCCTTCCCCGTACAAACAATGTAGGGATATTTAACGTATGTGACATCACCCACATACGAGACCTCCATTTTACCTCTCATCCAAACAAGGACGTATTTTTGTATAGAATGCTCGCCTAACATATTTCAAGCGGACCGTGTGAAAATCCGCATTTGTTGTGGGAGACTTACTCATAGACACTGCAGAAAATATATACGTGAGCAGGTAGTAAAATTCAAGTTTATCCCTTTTATTACTGATACTTTGATGGGGGAGTTATACATAAATATTTCAGAAAACACAATCGATCCTCTAATTTCACTTAGTTTTGAAAATCAAATGGATGCGCATGACAAACAAGTAATTAGTGAAAAGGGGTTGATTTTTCAACAAGTTGGGATATCGCCACATTGTGTACGTTTTAGCTGTTCGACATTGACTAGCCTGAAAGTGGATAGGCCAAAATATGCCGTTGAATGTGCTTCCCGCTTTTCCGATCTAACTCCGCTAGACTTTTTCCTCTGGAGGTATTTAAAATCGTCAACTAGAGAAATGACGGAAACTCAGAAAATTTTTTTAGAATAGCAGTAAAAAAGATATCGGAACAATTTCTATTTGCATACCAATAATCCATAGTCAACAACAGAAAATGGATAATGAAATTCTTTCCTTTTTGACGCAGTTCAAGTCAAGCGTTACGCAGAGCTTGGCCGGCGACTTTGCAGAATTTATAGAAAAATTAAATGCAAATTTTCCACGTTTTTCAAAAAAATTACAAAAAAACTCTGGTAGCTTTACAGCAAAGTTTCATTAAAATGTAGAAAACTAAACCATGCTTCAGCGAAATTAGAAGAAAATGCGGAGCACCCAGAACGAGCCGCTGCAAACATTATGGAAGAATTAGATGAGGATGCGAAAGTCGTTGAACTATTGAAAGAGGAGTTTATACACGAAGCTATAAAAATCGCAAAGAAACTAGATCAGAACGTAAGACCGGTTAAACAGAAGCTAATTGAATATTACAGTCATCTGAGAGAGGAATTGATACAGGAAACTACAAAGTCCGCGGAAAACCTAAAAACCAAATTTTTAGGCGGTTTACACAAATAGCAAAAGAAGTTTGTAGAGAATTTATTGGAAAACTCACAAGAACTAGAAACGAGATTTTCAGGAAAACTTTAACAAAATTCTCGTATAGTAGAAGAAAAGGTACTAGAGGTGGAGGGACGGATTAATTCCCTACCAATACAAATGTGGGGGCTCTCAATTACGGTGATGCAAAAGCACTTCTCAGAATTTGAGAATGTCGGGGAAGTAAACCGTCGTCAAGGAAGCAAACCGTCGTCAAAGTTCAAAATAAAACCACCCACATTTAACTGGAAGTCACCTTGTCATACATATTTCAAACAATTCGACATTGCTGGAGGAGCTAATGGCTGTAACGATGGTGAAAGACAACCGCATTGATTGTCATGTTACGAAATGAATGTTTGAACATTCACCAAACCATACCTGACTATGATCAAAGAAGCTAGGGGTCCTTAACATCGAAGCTGAAAATTAGATGCGGTGACTATCATATGCAACAAATGAACCACTCTCAAACGAATAACCGTTATCAAAGACCAATTTGCAAAAGTTTGAAGCTGGTGTTGCTCGCTTGCTGAGATTAACCAGCCCAACAGCTCCGAATATGCTGCCCAGGATTGTTGCCAGTGCAGACCTTTATTGATGGAACACGCAACGAAAAGCTCAAGCAAGTACTATGACTGGCCTGGTTTAAGACTTGAAATGATGAGTTGGCTCATACATAAAGACGGCAAAACAATCGGCGCATTTAATCTGTGACAAAGTTGAATGCTATAAAGAAAAGTGGAGCAAGGAGTCACGACACTGAAATCGCGGATTTATGCACAGCAGAACCGATATAAGCGGTTCAAGAAAGAACATGAAGAGCCGAAAACACACACAGATTGGGCCCCGAAAATGGTAATCAGAGTCGGGCTGGAAAATGTGATCTTGTTGGTTAAACAGTACTGATCAATAACGATTGGCACTTCTACAGTTGCGGACCGAACAGGATACTGACAAAAAACTAGGTGTCATTTTGGGTTGAAAGGTCGGAAGAGAACTTTTGTCATAACAGGACATTAGTCCGTTGAGTAGTACCCTAAAGCCGTACTGGACACAGTGGGATTTTTTTAAAGTAAAGAATAGAATATTGGTGCGATCCTTGGAGAACGGAGACGAAATCGTAAGTACACTTTATGTGGTGATTCCTATAAACCGCGTGTCGGAGGTTTTAAGACACCTACATAATGGCACCTCGGGAGGACACTTTGGCGTTAAGAAGATTCTACAGAAACTTTGAGTAAGATTTAACTGGGTGGGTTGTCAAGACGATGTTAAAAAGTAGTGACGCAAGTATCAGCTTTGTGCGCATTTGGGAAACCGTAGGGATCAAATTAGGCAATTCAACGTGGAAAGCCCGTTTGAGAGAGTGGTAATCGATAATGTCGGTCGATTCCCTGAGAACGGTTCCGGGAATAAGACATTTTAGTGGCTATGGACTATTTTACAAAATACGCCGAAGGGGGTGCTATACCAAACCAGGAAGCTGCAACCGCCTTGACGTGTTGGTGAAAAAACTCTTTTGCCGGTTTGAAATTTATATGGAGTTACACATCAATCAAGACAATAATTTTGGGAAGTTTGTTGATTGCTAGAGATTTGAAGGACCCGAACAACGTCATTGCACCCACAATAGGATGGTATAGTAAAGCGCATGCACCACACCTTGGGCAGATACTTTCCCTAGGTGGTCTCTCACCATCAAAGAGACTGGGAGCAATATTTATGTCTATTTTTATTGGCCTTCAGCTTGTATGAGCACTAGACAAGGCATCTGAATGTACTATGCTATGCCAGAACGTGGAATAAGGTTACCATATATTATTGAGTTTAGATGTAAGCCCGGAGATAACATCGTGAACGAGAGCTGTGTTGAGAAGCTTAAGCGCAGAATTCTGTTTTTCAAGAGGACGACCGCGTCTGACTATACAACCCCAGATGGAGGCGTAGGTTGTTGCTGAAATTACATAAATATTGGGAAAGTCCGTACGATGTTATAAAAAGGATCAACAGTGTGATATATAGGAATTGTAAGCTCCCAAAGGGAAGAACAATAGTGGTGTATGTTAATTAGTTAATACCCAACAATAGCAATGACGCGGGTATTGCAAAAAACGGCACTTGCTCGGGTGTTTTAAAAATAAATTTAGTGATCAGAATCTATTTTGCCGACAACAAACAGAGTTTGGATAGGCCTCCTACGGTATACCGGGTGGACAAGGAAGAGAGCAACAAAAGCAACGTAATTAGTCCGCACCGATTACCACAACAAAAAAAAAGAATCGAAAGGATGCCCTGCTAGCTGAAAAGTCGGAAAGTGGGTGGGAGTCCTAATTGAAGGAAATAAGAAAAACTCCAAGACCGATTCGCACCGGTTGATTATACCTAGTAGTTCAAGTTGAAGTTTGGCTATTCATTTCAAAATAATCACCGTAATCCCCAACTTTTTTAATTTGTAGTATCTTGAGGTTATTACGATTGTTCCATTTATATTGTAAATAATTAAAGCTAAATTTTATTTTCTGTCGAGTTTGTTGATTATTTACGTCCGCCTCGGGATATTTAAATTTGTTAGAGTAAAATTTCCCTGTTTACTTCAAGCATACGCCAACAAGTGCCGCAAGTGATAAGACTTTGTTATTCCGCATGTGAAAACAGTGTAGTGACTGGAAAATTCACGAAGCAAAAGAGAATCGATTTGTTGTTCGAACAGACCGCATCGCTGTTTTACATGTTCTACACATTAATTAATTAATTAATTAATTAAATGAACCGCTTTTCTTCAGAACCGCGATTGATATAAATGTGTTTCGCTACACCCGCAAAAAGCAGAGTAGATGTTTCATCGTTTATTTCGTTACCACAGCTTCATAAACACCAGGTGAGTGCTTTTAGTAACCGCTTGAACTGATTAAAAATCATTAATTGTTTGTTAAATTATCGCTTAATTTTATATACAGTCCACTTCTCTCTACCAAAGAGCTTTTCGTTATTTGTTAACTATCATTTTTCTATCGCTTCAGTTATTATACAACGATCTTCAATTCAGTTTTCCGTTAGAACAAAATTTTTATATAAAATAAAAAAGTAAATTCGCAATACGCAATTCGTTGTGATTATAAAACAAATGTCATGTATATAAACGTAAAAAACAATCACCTTCATACCGTAGCAATCCGTCATTTTAAACGTTGTCCTACACGAACACATTTAAAAAACACCTACTATACCAAGTGGGGTCGTAATAGCACAGTACATCCTACCCGTTCAAATATTACAGTTTAAAATGTACACTTCTGCTTTTTTTTACCTGCGTTATGTACAAAAGTTTGCCGCGCATTTGTCGTGAAACAGTCTAAACAAAATACTTACGGCTTTTCTTTGTAGCATCATTTGATTCCTTTGAATTAGTCCAATTAACAAGTACATAATCTTAAAGGAACCGAGTTTTCTCACTAACGTTGAAGAAACTTACATTTGAATAACAATGTTTAAAGAATAAGTAAGACTTTCTGATCATATCCACTTCAGTAGTTATCAACCCTAATATTTGTTTGACCGACCGTAAAGGATTTTACTATCTACTCAGGTATTTAAAGATAAATTTCTCGATTTTTGATTCAATAACTATGAAACTAGCACCTGTGTACAAACTTTGGAGGACGTTAGTGTGTATCGATGTAACATTCGGCACTTTCAACTGCTAAATATCTTATAAATAATCTTGTAACTCAAAAACTTCTTGGTACATATTTAATTTTAATTATTTACGAAATTAGACATACATTGTAAATTTTAAATTACACCAAGAATATAATTACATTCTATGCCACAAGCTGTTTTTAAAATCCTACACTATATGAATGTCAGGAAAACCATTATAAACTCGAAGCTTGCGTAATCACGTTTTCGTGTAAGATAAGGAACAAGAGAATCAATAGGTGGACTTGAATAAGAGATGAGAATATAGACAATCAAACTCCTGGGTTTAATGACGAACGCGTATAGTTGGTTGCTGATCTACGCGGATTGAAGTTATTACAAACGTAAATTTAAATAAGTAGGGACTGAAAGCGTATTCAAAGTAATGAAGCTGTTAATTTTTAAGTACGATACAGAACGTAACAGGCCATGCGACTAAAAGACCGACAGGACATCTACTACCTGGTGACTAGAAAAAGGTCTTATGGTAAATCGAATTATCAGGTTTTGTGGAAGACGTTAGTAGCAGATGATCGAATTTGGAGACAAGAAGTTGGCCGTACCCAAGATCATTTGTGGACTCGATGGGAAGTACAAAATATGCTAAAGGTACTGTTCCAGAAAACCGAGGTCCAGATCTTAGTGTATGGTTAAAATCCAAATAGTACGACACCTGCTGCAATAAGTGTTGGTTGCTGCTTCAGTTGTTAGCATGGGAACTGCAAGAATGGTTCATACTCTCCATATTGCCACAGCAACTTCCAACATGTAAAATATTTCAAAATTTTTTAAACTATCTACATATTTGGGGTGGACAGTTTTAAAATGAATATACTTCATTGGTTTACCTGTTGTTGAATGCTTTTTATAGCTTATTAGTTATACAACGGAATTCTACTATGCGACAAGTGAAAATGCATCTATTATACACCGAAGGTTCTTTTCAACGTAAAAAGAAAGTTTTCTAAAAGTATATAAGGTGATAATGTAATGCGGTCGCGTTCGTTTCTTTGAAAATCAATTTCGTCCTTAACGTCAAGTAAGTTAAAGTTTCGGAAAGTATAATTTATCTTTTTTGAAGTTTACACGTCAGCATCAACTTAACAACCGTTCGAAAAGTTTTAGGAACTAAATTGAAAGGATCCTGTATATTCTTACAAAATCGCTTTTAGTAGGCTTTGAACAGCTTAGTAATTTGAAATTCTAAATTCTCTTATATTGTAGCGTTAGTAAGCGCACGTACCATTTTACATCGCTGGCGGAGAAGCAAGTCTTTTCAGTTGTGAGTTGAATAGAATCCTGAAGGTTTTATCGTGTCAACTATCTAGTCTTGTCTTTCTACTTAAGGTTGTATTTGTAGCAAAATCATCAGCCTATTATTACATTCTCTAGATTTGAAGGGCTCATTTACTGGTTGATCATAATACAGACAAAACTTTCCACCTATATAATGTCAAAGGTGTCGAAATAGTATTTCTCAAATTTATTATTGCAATAGAGTTCAGCCTTCGCTCATCACGTGATAACATGTTGTAGCAGCATTACTTTAATGATATACGACATCAATCACATCTATTTAAATCATTCTAACACAAACTTGCAAAATACACTTTTGTTTGGTGACATGCTAGACCTGTACTTATGCAGCATATAGCAAATTAGATTTTATTCTGAAAGTTCCCAACTTCATACACGTAATTTCTCAGATGTATTCGAAAGTATTGTTCAGTGGTTTGAAGTGCGTGTTTAGCGTTCCTAACACTATATCATTTTTCACAAAATTAATAATATTACTGAAACGAAAAAGTTATTTGTTAGTATGTTTCAGTGTAGAGTTGTAGCGGTCGTTGAATCTATGTATGCGATAGTAAATCTTTACCTATAGTCCAAAGTATTAGTCTCGCAAATTCTGTCATTTTTAATTTTACTGCCAGTGCTTCAGAAAATAAGACAATTGCTCCACTTCATGTATTTAATGTATTCGCCCGAGCTGGATTGTGATACTCACCTGATGCGAATACAGTCAATACATAAAGTGAAGCGCTTGACATATATTCTGGATTTCTGACAACAAAATTGAAATTAGCGGGATCTGCGTGCAATAATTCCACTCTACTCTGACAGGACGTCCTAAATCGAATTCCAGGAAAGAAAACTTGCTATAGAAAATATAGAAAAGAGAAACAAGAAGAAACGACCTACGCATATGAGGAAATCTTCAGAATCTTTAGGGAAGGGAGGTTAAATACCTAACATTTATTAATTGCTGCTTTCAAATTAAATTTGGTAGGGCTTAATGAAGTCAGATAGCTGACAGAAGGATATTTTTGGTCAGCAGAATTTAGAGTCCTCTACTCAGGTTCATTTAAAGATCATACAGGCGTGGGTTTTATTTCGAACGAGAATACAACAAGAAAAGTAAAAAATGCTTAACTAGTTAGCGATAAGATAGTAGTTGTCAACTTGGTGCTAAACTAACATACACTGTGTTATTTTGGATATACATGCCCACATCCGATCATGAAGAAAGAAAACAAGCTTGGTACATCCGCTATAAAAGAAACACTATTTGAAAACTAAGCATTCAGGCAAATCCGCTGAATACGCGACCATTTCTGAAAAAGTCCCGTTCTGTTCTTTCTACACGCAAAATTGTTTTAGAAAAACACGAAAAAAAAAGCAAATGACCTTATCCGAAATGGTCCTGAGAAAAATAGTTTGAGATATTAACATTCCACAATCGAAAGAATTTCGTTATTTAATAGCAGAGGTGATTGCTTTTGACAATGAAACAATATCCTTAGTAAAACGAGTCGATTTTAGAAGACTTATGAAGCGTTGCCTCGTTATGAACTTCCAAGTCGAACTTGCTTTATGGAAAAAATTATTCCTAATATATTTATATATATATATATATATATATATATTGCTGTGATAAGGGGTTGTTTAGGGGTGTAGTGAATAGCAATCGTCATGTTGTAACCATAAATTGCGATAGGAAGCAGAAAACTGCATTTATTTAGCAGAAAATTAAAGTAATTCTTATATTATGTAAATAGTAGGCATTTAACACCCTGTATATAGATCATAGTTAGCTTTAAACAATGCAAATAAGCATGTTTTACAACAATAGTACTCGTATTTAGCAAGAAAATAGGTAATTCATACATTAGGTAAATAACAAGTATTCAACACTCGGTATATAGATCATTATTAATTTTAAGTAATGCAAAGTAAGAATATCTTTCAGTAAAAGTGCGCTTATTCAGAGAAAATGATAGTAAATGTAATTAAACACGCGTTAAGAAGTGTTCTAATTAGTTATAACATAATACGAAAAGATAAAACCCAACAAAGTTTTACGCAATTACGCACAAATAACTAACATTTTGATGAGAAAACGCAGTTTCCAAAAATAAATAAACTAAAGTAAAATTGAAGTTACATCATATATTTTTGTATAATATGGAAAATACGATATCTAAACAAAATAACGTATGGTCAAGATAGCGAATAATAAGGTATCAAATAAACACATTACACGGAAAGCCAAGTAAATTACATTAGAAACCACTTCAAGATGCACGAAATACAAAGACCTTATTGGTTAAGATATCTACGACATGCAAGGGGGAAGAGCCTATATTTAACAGCGAACAATGGTAAGAGAGTTTCAGTTTAAACTCAAGCATCAAACTACCAAACCATACAAATTATAGAAATAGTAATGAATTACGCCTTATTGTCATACAATAATTTAATTTGCAGTTACACCAGGAAAACTAAATTACAAAAATCCATTTGAAATAGACGAACAAACCAAACTAAATTAATATTTGCAAGATTATATAGAAAATTGAAAGGTTATAAACGAGTGAGTATCAAACCAACCGCATTAAATACAACAAGGTATCCTAAATAAATCTATTAGAAATAGACAATCTGAAACAGATATTCAACGTACACAAGATTTATGTAAGGTGAGAAAAAGAGATGCTGCAGAAAAAATATTAAATCCTTATCAAAACCAAATAATTCCCTTTATAATTGACGATACCAAGAATTCCGATTGAATTAAATATATGTTCCCCATAATCCTAGAACAAAAAGAGGACTTGCAAACGGTGTAATCAAAATATCAAAATGACTATTTGAAAATTTTGACTCAGACGATGAACAACTTATAAATTATTATTTACGTGAAAATTAAAAAACGACTTAAATGCACAAATACAGCGTTAGAAGAAATGACTAATGTCTATGAAATAAATTTCAAAATTTTAAATGAAAACCAAATACTTTTAAAGAATCATTTGAATAATTCATTTCTAGAAGTTACCAGAAAGTGTAATTTCAATTTCAAATATTGTGAATAATTCAGAATTTAATTAATAATTTAAAATTACTATATTTCCACATCTTAACGTGTTGCACAGTTCAATAATTAGACCAAATCAATTGAATAACTTTATATCCAAATTGAATGGAATTTACAAAACAGGCCAAATGCCCTATTTGCAAAATTATATCACTTTTATTTTCTATTTTCAACACAAGTATTCATTCATAAAGATTTAAAAGTGTTTAGAATTCATACCTCAGTAATTTCATCCCACTCAAGTACATCCAGATATATTCGATTCCTATTCACAACATAATCAATCTCGAGCAATCTTACTGATTAGGCATCGTGTATGGCAGAGCTAATAAACACGGAATAGTACCTGTCTATGTACAACAGTGTAAATCTACGAGTCCACAATAGCGCAAACAAATGCTGGCGATATTTTGGCGATATATGTAAAACCCATTATTGTACAATCCCAATGTAATAACGAAAGACTTTACGAAATCAAAAAGTTTCCCTAAGACAATGTTCAATGAAAACAAAAGGAAAATTATACTTTCTCGAAGGAACTATCCACAAAGAACTTATATATAAATTATCTGTATTCAATAAATCATTCTAAGATAGAAGAAACAAACAACATGTACCTTAAATACTAATAATTGACAAGGAAAAACTGAAAATAATGGCGAAGAACTGAATTCAACAAAAATAGAAAATCCTATGCGCGTTTCAATAACTTGGATTAATACTACATTTATTAAACATTACTTTCTAGTATACTGCTCTTGCTACAGTTTATTTTAAAATTGTGAAACCTAGAATTGAGAAAAATGAAATCACCACTCAGATATTAGAACTTTCCTATTTTCTAGCTTAACAAGCGTGGAGTGATATCATCAGATGTAATATAACAACACCATGATAAATAGTCGATTATTTTTATTGTCGCTAAATTTCGAGTGTTTTTTGTTTTTTAATTTTGTTTTGCTTTAATCTTTGATTATTAATGACAAAATTATGTCGAGATAAATTGTAAAAAACGAGAAATTTAGCAACAATAAAAACAGTCGCTAATTTATCAAGGTCGCGTTATATTTAGGAAGACTATTTCTTGAGTGGAGAACAATGTACAAAATTTAAATCTAAACATTCTAAAAAATGTAATTCGGAACACATAATACAATTTATTTTTAATAATATTTAACTTGGCCTTTAGTAATTTTGGCGTAACAACAATAATTATACACTACTTGAAATTAAACACACAATTTTTATATGTAACGATACCTGTGTGAACAATTTTGGACATCAGATCAGCTTTTTAAGTTGTAGCAGCTGTGTTTACTGAATTAGAACATTCCTTTTGTCCCCTTAATTTACTAATAATATTTTGGGGATGTGGCTCATTCATCTGAAGGTAGGGCTGTATGGATGATGAATTAGCATGTCTCGTTATTTGAATTAGTTGTTGTTCCGGTACCCCAGAATTTGCAAGTTGAGAAACAGCGGTAGATCTACAAGAGTGATTTGTAATTTTTAAGAGTTTTCTATCTAAACCATTAGACTCTGCTGCCAATTTAGTCCACTTTGAGATTTCATTTTTCCCAACTGGTGAATTTTTGTACCACAGAGATTTGCCCCTTTTCCAAATGGGTTTGGTGTCAAAAATTACAGTTGACAAGTAAAATTAGGACCTCTTTTCTTCAGTGATGTTTTAAATAATTTTACAGGACATCTTTGAGTATTTTAATTGGGTTCAAGCCACTTACTGTTCGCTCATTTTTTATTTCCTCCCCGGCATGTTTTTGTAAAAATTGGATTGTATTCCAGTCTACCCGATTCTGTCCCATCAATTTGGCTGTCATATTTTAAATGTTGAACCAAACGAGATACACCTTCTCCTCCACGCCACGCCAATTCTACCGAACCTACAAAATAAAATTTCTTCTGGAGGCCCTCAGAAGTTTCTTCATCACTGTCGATTATCGTATACACATTATCAATATTTAAAGCAGTAGAACATTGTTTTCTCTTCTCTGGGCATTTTTGCAACTCGCGTCTTTTTGTGTTCTTGGCATCTCGGGCACTTTTAAATTGTATTCCGTGAAATGGATCAATTATCACATTACATTTATTATAATAAGGTTCTTGTATGCTTTTAGCAACTGAATTCCACATGCATTTTACGGTATACTCTTTATAGTCTTTGCCACTTCCTTTCTTCATGTTCCAAGCCCAATCTTTGAGTATATTATTCAATATGAAAATAGGTGTATCTTTATCAAATGCATATCTGCGCACATCGCAAAACTTTTCGAACTAATTCCATACGCTCTTTTTGCTTTTTTTTTGTATTATTTGGTACATTTAATTGTAAATACTCCCTATATGTTTGTTGTGGTTTATTTTGTATTCTTCTTACTTTTTCTTGGGTATTAAACCACTCAGAGCTTTTAAAATTGTCTTTATTTACGTTTCGATCTATGTCCTAGGATCGTTGTCAAAATAAGTTTAGAGGAGTACTTTCAATTTGTGTTGCGACCTGGGATCGGCTTTTTAAGGTAACCAATACGCTTAACGTGAAATCAGCTGATTAATTTTTATATAGTTAAATTTCATATAAATTCAATTACTTGATGATTGGAACATTTTTTAACATGTTTCTATTTATACGGTTGAGAGGATGGTTATTAAAGAAGTGTGTGATTACGTTACCGTTAGGCTTAAGCAGCAGGGGTCTGCTAATATGCCTATTGTTATGTAACTTGTTATTGTACGTATAAATAGAAAGCATGACTGTAGGCTGTATTTCAAGTTTCGCAAGAAGAACCCAGGAAAAACTTGCAATGCTACCTGGATATTGGGGGCATGTGACTTTCATTTGTGATTTCCTTTGTTATTTCTTCTAGCAATGGAATCCATTGTTTACTGGAAGTTACAAATTCGTTTGCTACGCAGTTATTTTTATGTAGGGTTATATAAGCAGCTTCATTGATTTTTCGTTTTTGGTGGTTTTCTTCTTTATCAATAATTTTTGCGTTCTCCCCATTTTATTTTATGACTGAAGTCCCATACATGTTGGCAAATTATGAATTTTTCAAATTTTCTATTTTTTGTATATGCTTTATGTTCTTTTAATCTAACTTCAAATGGTCTGGAATTTTCCCCTATGTAAAACTTGTTACATTCGCATGGTATTTTGTAGATGCAGTTTTTTAACTTTGTATAGAGTTTTTAGGTTTTGTTTATGTTAGTTGTGTTCTTAGTGTATTGTTGGTTCTAAATACTGATTTAATTTTAAATTTGTTCCCTATTCTTTGGATTTTTTCGAAGATTCCTTTTATGTATGGTATTGAGAGCATTTTTTAATGTGTATCGTTGTTTCTGTTTTCTTCATTTCTATTTTTTGGGACTTTATTCATTTCTTTTTCTATTATTCTTTTAGGATACTTGTTTTTATTAGTGTACATTTGGGTAGGTCTTTCTCTTTCTTTAAAATTTCTTCGTTTGATGATATTAATTTTGCTCTATTATACATGGTTTTGATAATTCCTCGTTTGACACAGTGTGGATGGTTTGAACCGAAGTTTATGTATCTGTTTGTGTGTGTTGGTTTTCTGTATACCGCTCTATTAATTGTTGTACCGTTTTTGCTAACTAAA
Organism: Platerodrilus igneus; assembly: GCA_036346225.1. Classification (NCBI taxonomy): domain Eukaryota; kingdom Metazoa; phylum Arthropoda; class Insecta; order Coleoptera; family Lycidae; genus Platerodrilus; species Platerodrilus igneus. The sequence goes on along the minus strand of JARFIW010001299.1, from coordinate 1,875,763 downwards.
ATATCTAAAAATGGAAGTTTTCCATGTTGCTCTAATTTATAAGTGAATGTAATAGTAGGTTCTATTTTGTTAACTGAAACTACAAAGTTTTTAATCAGTTGTGTATTATAAGGTCAAATAGCATAGACATCATCTACGTATCTCCACCAGATTAGTGGTTTTAATTCTTGTGTGAATATTACATCTTTTTCGAATTCCTCTATGAATATAATACTAAAAATTGGCGATAGTGGACTTCCCATCGCCATTCCGAAGTTCTGTTTGTAGAATTGATCACTTATTTGAAGATGTGGTATTGACGCATATACCAAGTAATTCAAATTTTTTTATTGTTTTGACAGCGATCCTAGGTCATGAATCCAAACGTAAATAAAGGCAATTTTAAAAACTCTGAGTTGTTTAATATTCAAGAAAAATTAAGAAGAATACATTTAATTGTATTTTATTACTAATTTTATCACTATTGTTTATACCAAAACGATTCATTTTGAAATTTTTATAAATTTGCCGTTTATAAATTAATTTTAGCATTTGTCAAACGGAATTATGCCTACTTTATAGAAGTGAAAAAAGGACCATAGCAAATAGTTGCTGATATTTAGCACCAAGCAGTAAAGTCGCTGATATTTTTTTTTATTGGTTTGAATTATGACGTAATCGAAAGTGTGATTGGTGAATAGCTTAGATTTGATAGACGATAGAAATAATCAAAATTGTATTAAGTAAGCTATAATGAATTATATTACACATTATTGTATATCTCCATATTATTTAGTACAGTTAATGTGTTATTTGACTATTAACTGTTAATCATAATTAAATAGGAGAAAATCCCAAAAATACAACATTCCCTTAGATAAAAATAGTATAAAACTCAGACCGATGCTGACTAATCATCAGTCGTTACCAAATGTTATAACTGTATACTACTTGTAATAACTATAGTTGTGTGCAAATTGTAGTATTGGTAAATTAAAATAAATTGTTTTTCACAAATAAAAAATATAATACACTATTTAATGTTTTTTACAGTCCATTTTTCTTCAATACTTATTTATGTATTTGCTTATTTATCCGGTCTCTACTTATAACCTTTGTTAGATATTAGAATGCAAACAAAAAGTAATTTACTATCAGTAAATATTTCACATTTTATTTTTGTATAATTCTCCGTGTTAAAGATTAAGAAGTAGGGATGTAAAAGGCACTGCACAATAAAGTTCAGGGTTCATCACGATATAAGTTTGTGAATACTTGTTCACGTGAGAATTTTGTTAAAAATATGGTTTATACAATTTTCACCAACTTCTAATTGATTTATATACAATCTCTCGATCTATATAGACTGAAAGGTGCGGTATATTGTCGTGCCGCTTTGATACCTTACTCGCCTTTCCTGTATCTAATCCGTCTATCAATTTTTTTGTAAACATTTCAACATACATAACAAAGGGATTACTTACTAAGGCACCTTTCAAACACCTCTTTTATACCGTAGCACTTATGCTTTGTATGAAACGCTTTACAAAGTTATTCACACGCCAAAAAGGGTAGTAGTGGTAAAACTATATGCAAATACATGGTAGCTGATGCTGGATGAAACCCTGAAGTTGAAATACTTTACTGCGATTAAACAAGCTTAGTATATTTGCAAGGAAGTACGAACTTTAAGCTCATTTCTAATTAAGCTTATCAAGTTCGCTTGAATTCAAATGTTCTGCGCTTGACACTTCCCTTAGAAAGCACTGTAGTTACGGGATATTGTGATTGTCGTAGAAACAATGATTACTAATTTCGAAACTTACTAAGCATACTCATAGCCTTATGAACAACTTATAACTCATTCAGCATCTATAATTAAGTTTTATGAGTTAGTTTAAAGTTCTTGGGACAACTCCGAGGAAATCTAGAAAACTTAACCGCTGTCAATACGTCTGTCGTTTACAGTAACGAATATTGCAGACTTTGGTTATTCTATTCCATCTAAAAATGCGGCAATCTTTAAAGATATAGCACGCGAATTTCGGGAACGAGAAAAGGGGGCAAAATTCAGAAATTTGATAACTAGTTCTGAAGAATGTCGTTGCAAAACTAAGAATCAGGATAGGCACAGAAAAAAAAAGGAAAAAATAAAGAAGAACGTTTTTCTGATTCTTTTAACGATTACGTAAGCGTTAAACATATCTGATTCCCTTTAAACAACGTCTTGCTTGTTCGATTTAATGCGTTTGGTTTTGTTTGGGTGCTTCTTTTCTTGTGTTATGTGTTTTGCGTTTATGGTTTCTTGTGTCTTGTAAGATCCTTCGTGTAATGGTTCAATATTGTATTGCAGTTATTTATGGTTTTGTTTGGTGCGTGGGTGTTATTTTTGTTTTATGATTTTTTTTTTCGGTTACATTCCGCTCAGTTCCCGACCATCGGCAACTGTAAATTAGTACCTGAGCCGTCTGCATTTGCTATACACGTTACCGGCCGTCGACAGTCGAGACACGTGTATTGTTCCTGCTGTGTATGATGTTCTTAGCTGTAGCGTGTTTTGTGTTGACGAGTATGCATCGTTCATTTACTTAACTCGATTGCTGTTGGAGTTCAATTTTATTATTTACGGTATTTATTTTAAGTATGATTTCTATGCAAACATTGTTTTAGAGGAATGTTGAATTGGTTTGACAGTTTTACAGTTTTGTGTACTTTATGTAGTTACAATAATCTTATATTTATGTTAAAATAAATAAAAGTCATTATTCTATTATTGTTAATTTGCTTACAATCGAATTTGTCACATGTAACCACGAGTGATGTATATGTAGTGTCTGCACTATTTGTGTTTGTTACTCTTGGTCGTCAGGAACATTTGCTCCTGGAACGTCTAAAGTGTTTTGTTGCTTGTTCTGTTGGTTGTAGCACTACATTTTTTGATTGTTGTTTATGGAGGTTTTGGGTAATGTCGTTTGCCAGCGTGTTTAGACTTAGGAACAGACGTATCTGTTTCTGTTGTTGTTGTTTTGGATGTCTGCATTCAATTAGGTGTTCAGGTGTTCTTGTTTTCCCGCATGTGCACGTTTCGTCTTCTGTGATACGTATGAGTTTCTTGTATGATGGGTATGGTCCGTGCCCCTTAATGAAATGTATTAGTCATTAGTTTGGCGTTCAGTCTTTACTGTATATTTGAAATCAACTGGTAGGTTCTTCATGGAGTTGCAATATCGTTTCAGCATGTCTGTCATTGAGCATGTGCGACCCTTTAATCTCCCATTTTGTGTCAGCGTGAGATTGTAGAATTTCCTTTTTTCTGGTCGGTTGTTTCAGAGGCAATACATTGCAGCTTTTTCTTTTACTATGAGGTCGAATTGCACGATTCTACTAAGTTCCGATAATGTGACTTGTGCTGTCGCTCTGTACGTGCCTGTTAGTCGAATCCGTATTCTCCGTTGTGTGCCATTCAGTGTTTTGTCTTATTTGTCGGATTTGTCAGATTCGTCCAGCACACTATTCATGTAGATTCGTACACAGTTTAGTGGTTTTTGTGTTATTTTTGTGCTAGGTTAGCAATGTCATAAATAGCCTTAATTGCGTAGTTTCATACTGAGGTTATATCTGCTTTGTTTTTGAGTTTTTCATTTAGAATTATACCTACGAATATGCATGTTCTAACCCTTTTAATGGATTTGTTGTTTATCTTGACAGTGGGGTTTCTTTGTGAGTAGCCCTTTACGACTGTGTAAGTTGCCTTGAACCTTGCCACTCTTAGTTTATTTTTGTGGCACTAATTCTGTAAACTATCTAAGACTGGCCTGGTTTTGTCCTCGTGTTGGTCCTAGAGTCTCTTCCCAGCAAGATCAAGATGTCGCCTGCATAGGCAATGACGGACAGCGCCTATTCCACACCGTCTAAAATCTCCAAGAGTTTTCTACTGCTATGTTCCAAAACACCGGGTCACATGCGAAGACCCGAGGACAACCTTTTGCTATTCGTTTCGCTATTTGTTCAGTGGTTTATAATGTAGTGAATCTGTCTTGGCATGGAGTTGTTGGGGGAATCTTATTTGTTACAAACGAGCACATAGAGTTGACCACCATTGATTATTAAAAGCTTCTTTAATATCGACCATTATTAGTAAAACATATTCCTTTATAACTGCCAGCACCATGTTTTGTGCTGGGTTGATCGTGAGTTCTTTCGATCCACCCTCCCTAAATCCGTACTGACCTGGATATAGGTCCATCTTTTCTCCGTGTTCTATTAACTTGCTACACAGTAACCTCTCAAAAGTTTTGGCTATTAAATTAGGCAAGAAAATGGATCTGTTTAGGATTAGTGTAGGCACTCGCTGTATAAACTTCATAGTATCGGCACTATTTGATGTTCTAGTGCCTTTCCTATTTCCACCTGAATTCCGTCGGGTCCAGCTGCTATATTGTTCCCTGCACGTCTTACGGTCTTACGTATTATTCTTCTCTATTCCAAGGCATGTTATCACGTCCGTTTTGGACGTATTTCTTCTTGTTTAGCAGCATGCTGTGGGTTATCGTTGTTCGCGTTGTTGTCTAGCAAAAGTATGTCCATTAGTGTATTTGCGGTTTCTTCCCAGTGTGTTGTTTCTGCCCTTCGTCAGTTTCAGTCTGGAGTGCGCTGCTAAAGGTTTAATTTTTTGGTTATCACTTTGTATGGCATTTCCATGGATCAACCTGTAGGTGTCCCTCTACAAAAACCCCGCATGAATGCAGTTTCATTTCGTACAGTGTGATAAGGCCTTCGGTTTCCTGTAAATTGTAAGGGGGTGCTGTCTTTCATTTCGGCGGCTCCGTGGCGTAGTGGTATGTGTGTGACTACTACGCCCAAGGTCCCGGGTTCAAATCCCGACACGGTCCGCTTGAAAAATGTTAGGCGAGCATTTTTCACAAAAATACACCCTCGTTCGGATGAGAGGTAAAATGGAGGTCCCGTGTGTGAGTGTTGTCACGCACGTTAAAGATCCCTACCTTGCTTGGAACAGCAAGGGTTCGGCAAAATTCAAAATTTTCCAGGTAACAAAAACTCGCTTCCTGGCCAGTGTAGTACCTTCGGGTGGAGCATTGGAAAATCACATGTAATGTCTTTCATTTCCCGATAATGAATGTTGGTAGCTGTGTCCCGTTTTGGCATTGTTTTTCATTGTTTTCTTGTGTCCATTAATTTGCTTATATGTTATTGGTCTGTTTTGTTTAGAAATAGCAGCTTTTATCGCAATTTGATAGTTTTGTGTAACTGCTTAGCATATTTGTTTACGTTCGCTCTCGGTATTATAGGAGGTGGTGCTTTGAAGAGTTTCTTCAGTTTTTGACAGTTGCCTATCTTAAGGTCGTATCGTTGAGCGTTATTGGCTGTGTTGTTGTTTCTGCTCTGTTGCAGCGTGCTGTCTTGTTAAATTTCATGTAGCTTTAATGTTAACGCCAAGGACAAGATTTTGTGTATCATGAACGCGACGGTGCATGTGGGGGAAATTTACCAGCTTTTCTACAGGTTCGCGAGTGACGCAAGAAGTGAACAGTCGTTAATATGAAGTATTAATTATTACGTCGTGCTTTTCGGGCTCGTGGCTGTGCGATAATTACGACTTCGTGTAAAACAGGCAATTTTCCTTTTTCCTAAATTTATTTCTCTTTCCGCCTGTTTCAGCTGGTTTGCTTATTGGTGCTACAATTCAGGTGAGTGAAATTCAATCTATTTGTTTACAAACCTAACATTTCTTGTACGTACTATACTATGCATCACTTTTATCACTTAAGTTTTTGTACCTGTGCTCGCTCTGATGAGCTATCGAAGTGAATACGTAACATATTTTTGATCCATCAAGCCTAGATAACTTAAAGTGAATTTTCGGAATTTGCATAACAAACAACATTAATTTCAAAGTACGTTATATTATTTCGCTCCGAATAAGTCTATATTACGCAGGTGTTAATCGTTTACGTATGAAGACAATCACATATTCGCTTTCAACATAATTGATTATTTTGTGATTAATAATTATAGTTCGGAAAACTATCTATAAACTCCAACATTTCGTCGTTTGTTGTTGACTTAAGAAATTAGTGTTTACATTCTTATCGTATACTTTTGTGTGCCCCGTACTACATTATGGCTTCAGAAGCAATTAGACTCCAAATTGGAAATTCTTTTCAACCAACTTACTCAAATTTCCGATTATGCTAGCACTGCTTCTTCCGCCAAGCTTACCGGACTTTAAGCTAAAATGTTAAGGGTGGATGAAATTGAACCCAGTTATGAAATTTTGCTAGATCAAATTTTGAAATACCATTTATTCGTGGAATCTTTCTTAAAAGTGAAAGATAATCAATCAGCATTCAACGATTTGCTTGATGTGATTGGAGCCAAATATTTATCTCCTAAAGATAAATCTCCAGTTGTTGCAGGAAATTCTGCTAAAATTAGCAGTGATACGTGCGCTACTACTTTTCTACAACCCTCAAAAATATATATTTTTTCGTACTTCTTTAAACGATGTTATCAAATTTATATACTTACGCTCTCTCCTGCAGGGAAAAAACCTATTTTTCATCGCTGATCTTGATCTTCTACCGGAACTATATTCTAAAGCGTGGCAGGAATTACTTGATCGGTATAATAATCCGCGCCGCACAGTAAATTTCTTTTTAAGTAAAATTCTACCATATAAATCTACAGGATCATATACAGATTTCGTAAATCTTCATTTTAATGCTATAAGCTCTTTAAAGGAAACTCGTGAGAAAAAAGATCTTGCCCATTTTATACTTTTTTTCTTGTGTTACCGCAATCTTGACATTAATACGCAAAGTGCGTTTGATACTAAAGTTGAATCTTCAATTCCTACATGGGAACAACTTTTTGAATTTTTAATCCTACAGAGTAAAAATTCAGAATTTCAGGATGACCTAAGACCTAAAAACCATTCCAAACCTAATACATTTTCGCAAAATAAGTATAAACCAGTAAATTTTAACATATCATTATTAGTAAAGAATTATTGAGTGGCCGCGACGTAAGTTCACAATTTTTATACTTGTTTGTACTGTGGTAGCGATCACAAAATTTATGTTTGTTCTAAGTTTCAAAAATTGGACATACCTGATGTTTTAAATGTTTGCGCAATCATAAAACTCCCTGTTAACTCGAGCTAAAAATGCTACTCTTCCAGTGACAGCTTCACAATCCTCCCCGGAAAAGAGAAATTCTATTAATATTTCTACTTGCAACGTATCTAGTACTCCTGAAAGTCACATTTTACTCCTAGCTACTATACAAGCTAAAATTCTCGATATCAATGGCGATCTTCATTCTGTTTGATGTATTTTAGACACTGAATCCCAGGTTAGTGCTATTTCTGAAGAATCCGTAAATCGATTGTGCCTTAAACGGTCTCGTGATTACGGTCAGATAAGTGGTATATCAAATGCTTCTGTAATTTCGAAGGGAATTTGTAAGATGTTTTCTTTTTTCTAATTACCCCGACGAGCAGATATGTTTTCTTCCGCTTCTATATTTCCCGAAATATCCAGTAATGTTCCAGGTCGCACAATACACTCTGAAGTTTATAGTAAACTGAAAGCGTTGGAATTAGTCAATCATAGTTTTCACCAATCAGCTACAGTGGATTTGCTTTTGGGCGCTGAATTGTGTTCAGAAATTTGTCTACATAAAAATTCTCATGTTATTTCCGGTCGACCTACCGCTGTTCTTACTATTTTCGGTTATGTTGTTTTAGGGCAAGTTTCCGATTAAATTGATTTATCGAATGCTGTTTCTTTGTTTTCTGATTCGGAACCCTTGCATCACGAAACTGCTAAATTTTGGGAGATTGAGAAATTACATATGCCTTCCTTATTACTCCTGATGACGAATACTGTGAACAACGTTTTCAAACTACACCTTTCTGTAAAATAATGACTGTTATGTAGTTTCTTTGCATTTCAAAATCAATGTTTCCTTTCCTGGGCGTAATATTTTGTGGGCTTATAAAAGTTACGTTAATTTGAAGACGGTTGTTATTACAACCTAAAAGTAACAAATTTTATAACGAATTTCTTCAAGAGTCTTTGCGTTTAGGACATATGGAATTGGCGCTTAGATCTTCCGATTATGTGCTGCCTCATCAAGCAGTTTACAAATCCGCTAGCGATACGACGAAACTGCGAGTGGTGTTTAACGGCTCTGCTTCTGATTGTATAGGAATTTCTTTAAACGATTGCTTACATGCAGGTCCTAAATTACGAAAGAATATACCTGCAATTATAAATTCTTTTCGTTTTCACGTAGTCGCTATATGTGCACACATAAAAATGATGTATCGTCAAATTTTACTTCACCCTCAGGACTGTCAATATTCAACACATATTTTGGAGACCTTTACAAGAGGATAAAATTTTGGAATACGAATTAAAAACTTTAACTTATGGTTTATTTCCGTCTTCGTTTATTGCTCAGCGAGTAATTCATCAGTTAGTGCACGACGAAGATGGTCCTTATCCTTTAGGTTCGCACGTTCTTCTTAATAATACTTTTATGGATGACGTCTCAGTCGCGCGTCAATTACAATCTGAATTGAACGAAATTCTGTCTTTCGGACAATTCAAGTTAAGAAAGTGGTCTAGTAACCACGCAGAAATGTTACAGAATTTTAAAGATACCGCTCTTGAAACACCATTAATGTTCTCCGATGACATCAGCGGTATGGTATTAACATTTTAGGTTTGATATGGAGTCTCTCTACGGATATGTTTAGTTATATATATTACTACCTTTCACGGGCCTTGTAGTAAGTGATCTTACATGGATCGCCTTTTCGACCCTTTAGGATTGCTGACACCAGTTATTTTTCTAGCCAAATATTTTCGACAAAGATTATGGCTTCAGTGGCTTCGGTGGGATGACCTTCCGGATGCGGAACGGTGTTCGTAGTGGAACGTCTTTTGTCAGGAACTTCCTTTGCTTTTGCAATTAACAATTTCTCGAAAATTATCATCCCCCTACGACATTTATCGTCTTTTGGGTTTTTGCTAGTAAAAGAGGTTATTCCGCTTGTGTTTACCGTCATGTGTCAGAAGGTAGTAAGAACACGTGCAATCCTTTGTAAGCTAAAAGCAGGATCGCACCTCGGAAATCTCTTTCTGTCCAACGTCTTGAGTTTTTATACGCTGTATTACTAGCGCGCTTGATTCATTCCATTACAACAATAAATTATTCCAATTACTCCCTGACGGAAATAAAGATTCAAAAGTAGTTTTAAGATGGTTTAACACCCCTCCTTATCTTCTCAAGACATTTATCGTAATCGAGTTATTACTATACTAGAATATACTATTATAACCCAATGGAGCCATATTTCGGGTGGCATGAGCACCAACAATTGATCTCGTGGTCTTACTCCTTCTCAGTTATTAAATAATGCATTGTGGTGTTATGGCCTATGTTGACTTCTAATTTTTTCGTTAGTGAAGACGTTCCGCTTTAATTGTTGCACGGGATACCAAAATTACGGCCCTGTCGCTCTAAAATATTGGTGATGTCGGCACCTGATACTCTACATGCAGTCATAGAACGATGTTCTTCGCATTTTCTTACAGTATACGGTGGCATACATTTTTCGCTTTATTTTCAATTGCCTTAACCCTACTAAGAGGTTATGTAGGCCTATTTCGGCTGGCGAGGTAAAGTTGCCATGTTAATTCTTGTAAAGCAAACACAGAATCTTTATTTTCCTTCCGAGATATTTCAGTTACGGAAGAGTGAAATTATTTCAGCTACTCTTCGTCAATTGGCCCCCTTTCTGGACCTCGAAAGATTTCTCAGTGTAGGCGATCGCTTACAAAGTTTTGATTTGCCGTATGACATGAAACACCCGTTTTTATTGCCAAAACGAGAAAACCTATCGCTTCTTATTACCATTTCGTATTTCTACATTCTGGTCCTTCAACTACACAATTTCTAATACAATCTAAATATTGGATTACAGATCTACGATCCTTACTACAATTCATTCAAAAATGTTTGGCTTGTTTTCGTTTAACTGCGAAGCCTTTTCAACCCGTTATGGCAGATCTACCTTCCTATCGTGTTCAAATTGCGAGACCTTTTACTAATGTTGAAGTCGACTTTGCGGGTCATTTATAATAAAAGCTTCTACTAGACGGAATGCTGCTCTTCACAAAGTCTAATTTTGCGCGAACATCAAATCCGTTTACTTGGAACTTGTATTCGAATTAACTACTGCTGCCTTTATGGCTACATTTCATAGATTTACTGTACGCGAGTAGACCATTTTCAGGGATTCTACCGCCTCATTTGCTCCAGAATCCCTCATTTGCTCCCTCATCTGGACCAATTTACATGTAAAAACCCACTATAAAGTCTTATTTTAGATGAATCTCCTCCTGACTCCTCCTTGCTCTCCTCCTTGCTCGGACACCTCCACAACCATTTTGATTACATCACACCCGCATTCTTTCCACCCGCGAGATAAATCTTTCTCCACATTTCCACCCACGAGATAAACCTATCTTGTTTGGTATCAATTAATATTAGAATTTTCTTAGCTACCCGAATCTCTAGGAATTTTTAGATTGCATCATCCCCAGGAGCTACCCTCATTTTAAGATTTCTTACCTGTAGCGACTTTTGAGCGTTCTTATAAATTTTTTATACATGCGATACATTAAATTAGCTTAGAATGTTATGCACATCCCGAATCTGTAAACAGATTTGAAATCGGACCACGCCCTGCAAAGTTATACCCCTTTAAAGTCCTGATCTTCTAATTTTGCTATGTTGCTCTATAAGCAAACCTAACAAATAGTTTTCTTCGTCTAGTCATTGCATCTTTCGAGATAAACCTTATCTTGTTTGGTATTAATCAATATTAGATTTTTCTCAGCTACCCAAATCTCTTTAAATTTTTCAGATTGCATCATCCCCCAGGGAGCTACCCTCATTTTAAGATTTCTTACCTGTAGCGACTTTTGAGCGTTCTTATAAATTTTTTTATACATGCGATACATTAAATTAGCTTAGAATGTTATGCACATCCCGAATCTGTAAACAGATTTGAAATCGGACCACGCCCTGCAAAGTTATACCCCTTTAAAGTCCTGATCTTCTAATTTTGCTATTTGCTCTATAAGCAAACCTAACAAATAGTTTTCTTCGTCTAGTCATTGCATCTTTCGAGATAAACCTATCTTGTTTGGTATTAATCAATATTAGATTTTTCTCAGCTACCCAAAGCTCTTTAAATTTTTCAGATTGCATCATCCCTAAGGGAGCTATCCCAATTTTAAGATTTTGTACCAAGATCAATTTCTAATCACCTCTCCTTTTTAATATCTACAATCCTTTAACCAAACACGTAGCAGTATTAACATAAATTAAGCATGCGAAAATTTAATAATATATTTTATTCGATTTACAGTTTAATAAACTAATTACAATTTTTACAAAGTATTTCCTGTGTGTAGCCGAATCCAAGTAGTTTAACCTGTAACAAAAAAAGATTAATGTGTTGTTTAAATAGACCTATATCAAAAGAGATTAATGTAAAAAAGAGGAAACGTGTTTTCAGTCAATAAGACATATTGTTGTTAATCCAACAATATGTTTTACCGTCCAGCGACACCACGTGGAGGTAAACACATTCCAATGTAATGGGTTTTAAATATGAGAATGGGAAGGTCAACTTTACGTAATCATCGCGTGGTTAATAATTAAGAAAGCTGTATATAATTTTTTTAAACGTGTATATCTTCTCCAAACAAATGCGGTTATTATAATAGGAAAGTACGCTAAATGCAAGTCAATTAACAGCAATTAAATATTGCTTACTGACCTACCTTAATTAGGTTGCTGTGCTATTAGGACCAGGGTATGCAGACTTTAACACCTCCATATCGCACGCTTTACACAGATGTTACTTGTTTCGTACAAGACCCTTTAACAACTGGTGGAGTTGAACGTTTACTGCTTAATGACATACCGTGCTGTTTTTCCTTGTGTCGCTGTAAGCTATTCTCGTAAAAGCGATACTGCAAGACCCAGAGTTTAAGTACTTTGCTGTCGACGGATGTATAAGCAACCGTGGACGATGTTACACCACGACATTTGTTCTGGAGCCGTTTGAGAGCATCCTCCTGGTAAAGTAGACGTGACAGGGCTCGCATTTAAAAACGTTTAGTACTAAACAAAACCCGCATTATAGCACTTTGGTTAAACTTGTAAGCGAACTAACTAAAAAGCTTACTCGAGCGTACCTGATTTATGTTCCTTATAAAATGCATACCGAAGGTTTCCGAAGACGACCGAACGATGTTGAGGATTCAGCGGGGAACTAAATGATGTCATAATCTTCGCTGCTCGTCCAATACATTTAGCGCCAATGCATGCACCTGGTTCGCTTCGTCGATGGTGCGAGTGCAGTTAGTAGAAACATCGGAAACGTCTTCCATGTTATACGGATCGGTGCATATTAAAAATCCAAAGGGTGGTAGCACACGCACACAAATTGTGTGCAAGTCGTGCTGTAGAAGATGCAATGCTACTATAACCAAAACACTTTAAACCATTACTAAGAAAATACCAACTTGCTGTCTACAGGATACTAACTAATAAAGCAATTTAATTTTAAATAACTTCTACGTCATACTTTAGGAAATGGTAGGCTTGAATATTTTCCAAATGAATCACCAAGCGAAAGTATATGCTTAGCAGTATTAAAATTGACCATTAATTTCCAATTTTTACGACTGTGGTTAATTATAGATTAAAATTTAATTTGTGCACGTTCGAGCTTCTCGTAAACTAACATATTTTATAGCAACAATGCGCTGTATAATAGATGCATACCCCTTCGCCGCGCTACTGCTATTCTTGTAATTGCTAGAAAAAGTCACTCTCCTTTTTATTGTTAGGACCGATGCAAAGCACCAATTTTTTTATACTTTCTATAGCACATCGCGCGCTTTTTCGTCTGATAATTTTGCTTCTGTAGTCTTTTACACTTTCGCATAGCGGTCGATCGCACGTAATGATTTCTAGAACCGGTAAGTACTTGATATCGTCCAAAGAGAGAATTAGATGCTCGATGTCTGTCAACTTCCAATTCCCTCGTAAAAGGTAGAAAAAACTCAGTCAATCATCCATCTAACTTAAACTTCGACCTGTTCCTGTTCTGATAATTTACAAACATTTTTCAAACGACAATGGGCCGAGAATTTTTCAACCTCCGGGGGATCTTTAAGTCGTGATCAATTACACATCCGAGCTACGCGTAAACTAACATATTTTGTAGCAACTGTATAATACATGCATACCCCTTCTCTGCGCTACTGCTATTCTTGTAATTGCTTGAAAAAGTCAGTCGCCCTTTTTACTGCTAGGGCTGCTAAAAAAACACCATTCCATACTTTCTTTATAAGTGTAGCACATCGCGCACTTTTTTGTCGGTTAATTAATTTTTGTTTATGTAGGCCTTTACACTTTTGCATATTTAAACATCTAATACAATTGATTAACCACTTTCGATTATTCTAACGGAGACCACCATACATCCCACCGCACCCTTCTTTTGAATCCAACGATCCTATGGGCTTCCACGCACTAACACCGACGTATCTTTCCTACTATTTGTTAAACAAAACTACCGGTATCGCCATTGTGGGACGTATAACAGATGTTTGTGGATGTGTACGAGAATATGTAACCATATACATTAACCAGTCTAAGCTATTTTATTTAGTCCACGAAAACTACTATTTTCTAAACCACAATTAATAATCGTCTTTATAGGTTCCACATTTCTACCGTTACCCAATGACTGGTGCTACGTACATGGAAACTTTAATTTCTTATTGGAGAATTCTTATTCTCCCGCGCACTGCTGCGTAGTTGCATGCCCACCCTTTTGGAGGTATATGCTCGTTATAGGTTGTAAGACCCTCGGTTTTACTTAACTACAATTCGTGAGACCCTTTAATCTTTTTAATCGTATCTTTCTCGCCTACAATACAGTAGGACTTAACATTACTACCAACAAATTCTAATACTGGACCCCCATTAAATACGTCTTTAATTTTCCTACAACTTTTTTGTTGACAAGTGTTATATTTATTTATTATACGCAGGGTAGTCACTCTTTTAAGATAAATATATTTTGCTAGGTATCAACTAATATTAAATTTTTCTAGGGACCCAAATCTGTAAATAGATTTTAAATAGGACCACCCATACAAAGTTATGCGTTTTAAAGACCCAAATCACTAATTTTGCCCTCTATATATTTAACTCCATTTTTAAAACCTTTTTCGCTACCCAAGACATATGCCTTAGCCAACCATCTCCAGAAATCTAAAACCGCCGTGTCCCGCAATACCACGTGGAGATAACACGTATATTCTGTCAACCAGGGAAGCCGGAAGGATTTGGAAGGTGGAGAAGAACTTAAAAATTATGGGAATCTTAAAACTAATATATACAATAAATTTACAAAATCATACAAATATAAACAACTATCTTATATCTTTACACCCCATGCGTAGATTGTTGTACTATTAGGAATTGATGTACCTTTTGTCATCTTCCCTGATAAACTAATTTTATTAATAACTGCGTATGCAAATCGTATTCTTTTACTCCGGGTACATACGCAGGCAAGTCCTCGATACCATCCAAATAAAGAATTGGATGCTTGGTTAGTGTTAACATCCGCTTCCCTCGTGTACGCCCAGACACATCCCAACCCATGAGCACCCCTGCGCATGCACACCCCTGCCCATGCGCACCCCTGCGCGTACGCACCCCTGCCCATGCTCGCTGCCCATGAGCACCCCTTTCTGTGCGACTGCTATTTCGGGGTAACGTTACAGCCTTTTATAAATAAAGAACAATGTTATATACTATTATAAAATGTTTATTCTGACATTATACATAACAAATTTAAAAATATTTAATACCAAGCATGGAGTCATTTAAACTTAATTTTAATACAAAGTTATACACAGAAGACAGTCCTTTCTTTATGTTTGTTTGCAGTGGTTTTAATTTTATCTAATTTTATTCGCAGCTTAAAATTTAAATCGACACCCAAGTCTTCTATCTCCTTTTCTAACCAATAGTTTGATACATAAAGACCGTCTAGGTTTTCGAATTGTAAAATGTACCGAAGTTTGCCTCTATATTTAAAGTCTTTGATTCCGCCGACAACCAGATCCATTCCTTCGTGTAATTCTTGCAGCTTATGACAATCTTTTAATCGCAGCTTTCCCACTATATCCTGCATACGTATCTTGTTAGCTTGATCGACTTCTTCTTGTCGGTATTGGAGGAAATCCTTTTTCTCCCACACACCGTTGTGTAGTTGCATATCCACCACTTTTGGGAATATATGGTTGTTATAGGTTGTAAGACCCTCGGTTTTAAATGATCCGAAAGGTTCTTTACTAGGTAAATATACAATGTTTAGCGGAACCCCTTTGCGTGTGGTGTACGCCAAGGTTACGAAACCCGCATTCCTTAGTTCGTCTTTGTTATCTGCCATTTTGATAAATACGTTTTTAGAATAACCTTTTAAAAAGTATACGGATTTAGTACCATCCTTTTCTGCAAGAACACCTACATAACTAAAAGAGTCTTTCTTACTAACTGCAAATGCATACAGCTTGTACAACCCGGATGTATCTAAGTCAGTCCATCGACACATAAAATAATCTTTTAATTCTTCCTCATTTTCTCTAATAAGATGTTCTTTGTCTAACACATCTTTGTATTGTTCGCGTATTGTCGCAGTGTTTTCCATGTAGTCCAATTTTCGCCTTTTGCATCCATTTCCTCTAATTCCAGTTGTCTTTTCCTCCACTTACAGCGTATGGCATACATAATGGGGTAATTTCCTTTAACGTAAACGGATAGAGTTTACTACCAATATTTGCGCGTTGTCGTACAACCTCTGGGCGAATGTTAGGTGTATTTATCAATCCCAATTCCGAAATGACTATTTCTTTTGGAATTGTAGAATATGGTGTTGCAGATTGTGTAAAATATGTACTACCTGCTTTAATGTAGCACTTGTGTAAGATTTTTATTTTATCTTGGCTGTCTTCCTCCTCTACTATCTCCAAATAATTTACAGGTAAATAGTTAAAACTAAAAGCCGAAAGCACATACTTTATCAATGTTTCCCTTTCTTTTGGTTTTTCGGACAACTTAATTTGCAAGCCCGTCAATTTCTTTGTATTACCATTCCCCCAATACACGTACTGTAGTAGGTTTTTATACACTAAACAGCAACTATTTTGTAGCTTGTCCGATAGCTTACTCCACATTTTGGCAAGTGGTACCGAGTACATTGGCGCCTTTAGGAAGTATAACTTACTATCTTCCAATAACGTTAAACAGTCTTTTAAGGGATTATACACCCGTTCCGCACTGACATAGCTTCCAATTGCACAGTTGTATATTGTCGCTTCCAATCGCGTAATACCATGTTCTTTGGCCAAAGTAGACACAAATGTTTCCCTTAAACGTACATCTGGACAACGTAAAAAATCTAGTATATGATTGCCAAGTTGTTTATTAACACCAGGACTTGTTATCTGACACACAAATTTGTTGTATATCTTAATTCTTGCATTGGTTGTTAGCCATGTTAAACAATCAATTCCTACAGTTTTATCGTTGTCAACTATAATATTACACTTTTTTCGTATTCGCCCTTATAGCAAAAGTTATGGTTTGTAGTTAAATAATTACACATCTCCATCTTGCTAAATATACCCGCAAAATCTTGGGTTACATCCATGTCAAAAGATAGAAATAATCTTTTCGAGTTCGTCTAATATATCTGGTAGTTCCTCCAATAAAGTTTCCAACTTAACATCTGCTAGTTCCACTTTGTATGGAACACATATAGGATTTTGGAATTTTTTATTAATGCATTCGAGGTCTTCTTTTCCGATAATTTCTTTTACTCTCTGGCCCATCTTGTTAGTGCTTTCCAGAGAAAACGGAAGCTTAGCTTTAACACCATGCCTAGCGGAAACAAATCGGTCAAACTTTCTTCGTAGATAGCTGTTAAATGCACCACAAATTTCTTTTTTTAGGATAAACATCCTTTTGCTTGCAGAGGTTTGTTCGGCGTCAGAAAAGTCGCAAATTTTAACCAACATTATATTGTCACAAAATGGTTCTGTAATTGGTGTGTGTAGTCCACCAGTCAGCATCTGCTCGCCTTCGACATAACAAATATTACCAATATCTGTTACCAGATTATTGTTGCACATATTTTCTGTCAACAGCCATAATCCAAATCGCTCATTTGTCGGTTTCACTTTATTCCCAAGAAGTTGAGAAACGTTAATCACCTTTGAGACGCTCATGTTTACCGTTCTAGCTACTATCGAATACTAAATTGAATACGAAAAATTGTTCTCTTATGTATTCTACAGAGTCGGGACGTATATTGCCGAAGATAGTCGAATATGTTGTTATCCGACCTAAGCCGACAGGGATCCGCATCGACATATATCCGGATATATGTAGGATGTTAAGTTAGGGTGAAATTACCCCATAGGGTGAAATTACCCCATAGGGTGAAATTGCCCCATGACCACATGACCATATGACCACATGACCACATGACCATATGACCACATGACCATATGACCACATGACCATATGACCTAATTGCTTTTAATGAGTTTTTCATTAAAAACCAAGTGTGGACCTAGGTTAGATAAAAGGAAAAATTAATAGGTTAGGTCAGCGCCGCGGCGCTGACCTAACCTATTAATTTTTCCTTTTATTTCCTTTTATTTCCTTTTATTTATTTAAACTGTAGGGATTGATTGTTTAACATGGCTAACAACCAATGCAAGAATTAAGATATACAACAAATTTGTGTGTCAGATAACAAGTCCTGGTGTTAATAAACAACTTGGCAATCATATACTAGATTTTTTACGTTGTCCGGATGTACGTTTAAGGGAAACATTTGTGTCTACTTTGGCCAAAGAACATGGTATTACGCGATTGGAAGCGACAATATACAACTGTGCAATTGGAAGCTATGTCAGTGCGGAACGGGTGTATAATCCCTTAAAAGACTGTTTAACGTTATTGGAAGATAGTAAGTTATACTTCCTAAAGGCGCCAATGTACTCGGTACCACTTGCCAAAATGTGGAGTAAGCTATCGGACAAGCTACAAAATAGTTGCTGTTTAGTGTATAAAAACCTACTACAGTACGTGTATTGGGGAATGGTAATACAAAGAAATTGACGGGCTTGCAAATTAAGTTGTCCGAAAACCAAAAGAAAGGGAAACATTGATAAAGTATGTGCTTTCGGCTTTTAGTTTTAACTATTTACCTGTAAATTATTTGGAGATAGTAGAGGAGGAAGACAGCCAAGATAAAATAAAATCTTACACAAGTGCTACATTAAAGCAGGTATTACATATTTTACACAATCTGCAACACCATATTCTACAATTCCAAAAGAAATAGTCATTTCGGAATTGGGATTGATAAATACACCTAACATTCGCCCAGAGGTTGTACGACAACGCGCAAATATTGGTAGTAAACTCTATCCGTTTACGTTAAAGGAAATTACCCCATTATGTATGCCATACGCTGTAAGTGGAGGAAAAGACAACTGGAATTAGAGGAAATGGATGCAAAAGGCGAAAATTGGACTACATGGAAAACACTGCGACAATACGCGAACAATACAAAGATGTGTTAGACAAAGAACATCTTATTAGAGAAAATGAGGAAGAATTAAAAGATTATTTTATGTGTCGATGGACTGACTTAGATACATCCGGGTTGTACAAGCTGTATGCATTTGCGTTTAGTAAGAAAGACTCTTTTAGTTATGTAGGTGTTCTTGCAGAAAAGGATGGTACTAAATCCGTATACTTTTTAAAAGGTTATTCTAAAACGTATTTATCAAAATGGCAGATAACAAAGACGAACTAAGGAATGCGGGTTTCGTAACCTTGGCGTACACCACACGCAAGGGGGTTCCGCTAAACATTGTATATTTACCTAGTAAAGAACCTTTCCTATCATTTAAAACCGAGGGTCTTACAACCTATAACAACCATATATTCCCAAAAGTGGTGGATATGCAACTACACAACGGTGTGTGGGAGAAAAAGGATTTCCTCCAATACCGACAAGAAGAAGTCGATCAAGCTAACAAGATACGTATGCAGGATATAGTGGGAAAGCTGCGATTAAAAGATTGTCATAAGCTGCAAGAATTACACGAAGGAATGGATCTGGTTGTCGGCGGAATCAAAGACTTTAAATATAGAGGCAAACTTCGGTACATTTTACAATTCGAAAACCTAGACGGTCTTTATGTATCAAACTATTGGTTAGAAAAGGAGATAGAAGACTTGGGTGTCGATTTAAATTTTAAGCTGCGAATAAAATTAGGTAAAATTAAAACCACTGCAAACAAACATAAAGAAAGGACTGTCTTCTGTGTATAACTTTGTATTAAAATTCAGTTAAATGACTCCATGCTTGGTATTAAATATTTTTAAATTTGTTATGTATAATGTCAGAATAAACATTTTATAATAGTATATAACATTGTTCTTTATTTATAAAAGGCTGTAACGTTACCCCGAAATAGCAGTCGCACAGAAAGGGGTGCTCATGGGCAGCGAGCATGGGCAGGGGTGCGTACGCGCAGGGGTGCGCATGGGCAGGGGTGTGCATGCGCAGGGGTGCTCATGGGTTGGGATGTGTCTGGGCGTACACGAGGGAAGCGGATGTTAACACTAACCAAGCATCCAATTCTTTATTTGGATGGTATCGAGGACTTGCCTGCGTATGTACCCGGAGTAAAAGAATACGATTTGCATACGCAGTTTATTAATAAAATTAGTTTATCAAGGGAAGATGACAAAAGGTACATCAATCCTAATAGTACAACAATCTACGCATGGGGGTGTAAAGATATAAGATAGTTGTTTATATTTGTATGGATTTTGTAAATCTATTGTATATATTAGTTTTAAGATCCCATAATTTTTAAGTTCTTCTACCACCTTCCAAATCCTTCCGGCTTCCTGGTTGACAGAATATACGTGTTATCTCCACGTGGTATTCGCGGGACACGGCGGTTTTAGATTTCTCGGGAGATGGTTGGCTAAGGCATATGTCTTGGGTAGCGAAAAAGGTTTTAAAAATGGAGTTAAATATATACGAGCAAAAATTAGTGATTTGGGTCTTTAAAACGCATAACTTTGTATGGGGTGGTCCTATTTAAAATCTATTTACAGATTTGGGGTCCCTAGAAAAATTTAATATTAGTTGATACCTAGCAAAATATACTTATCTTAAAAGAGTGACTACCCTGCGTATAATAAATATAATATAACACTTGTCAACAAAAAAAGTTGTAGGGAAAATTAAAGACGTATTTAATGGGGGTCCAGTATTAGAATTTGTTGGTAGTAATGTTAAGTCCTACTGTATTGTAGGCGAGAACATACGATTAAAAAGATTAAAGAGGTCTCACGAATTGTAGTTAAGTAAAACCGAGGGTCTTACAACCTATAACGAGCATATACCTCCAAAAGGGGTGGGCATGCAGCTACGCAGCAGTGCGCGGGAGAATAAGAATTCTCTCCAATAAGAAATTAAAGTTTCCATGTACGTAGCACCAGTCATTGGGTAACGGTAGAAATGTGGAACCTATAAAGACGATTATTAATTGTGGTTTAGAAAAATAGTAGTTTTCGTGGACTAAATAAAATAGCTTAGACTGGTTAATGTATATGACTACATATTCTCGTACATATCCACAAACATCTGTTTACGCCCACAATGGCGATACCGGTAGTTTTTGTTTAACAAATAGTAGGAAAGATACGTCGGGTGTTAGTGCGTGGCAGCCTATAGGATCGTTGGATTCAAAAAAGAAGGGTGCGGTGGGATGTATGGTGGTCTGCGTTAGAATAATCGAAAGTGGTTAATCAATCGTATTAGATGTTTAAATATGCAAAAGTGTAAAAGTCTACATAAACAAAAATTAATTAACCGACAAAAAAGTGCGCGATGTGCTACACTTATAAAGAAAGTATGGAATGGTGTTTTTTTAGCAGCCCTAGCAGTAAAAAGGGCGACTGACTTTTTCTAGCAATTACAAGAATAGCAGTAGCGCAGAGAAGGGGTATGCATGTATTATACAGTTGCTACAAAATATGTTAGTTTACGCGTAGCTCGGATGTGTAATTGATCACGACTTAAAGATCCCCGGAGGTTGAAAATTCTCGGCCCATTGTCGTTTGAAAAATGTTTGTAAATTATCAGAACAGGAACAGGTCGAAGTTTAAGTTAGATGGATGATTGACTGAGTTTTTTCTACCTTTTACGAGGGAATTGGAAGTTGACAGACATCGAGCATCTAATTCTCTATTTGGACGATATCAAGTACTTACCGGTTCTAGAAATCATTACGTGCGATCGACCGCTATGCGAAAGTGTAAAAGACTACAGAAGCAAAATTATCAGACGAAAAAGCGCGCGATGTGCTATAGAAAGTATAAAAAAATTGGTGCTTTGCATCGGTCCTAACAATAAAAAGGAGAGTGACTTTTTCTAGCAATTACAAGAATAGCAGTAGCGCGGCGAAGGGGTATGCATCTATTATACAGCGCATTGTTGCTATAAAATATGTTAGTTTACGAGAAGCTCGAACGTGCACAAATTAAATTTTAATCTATAATTAACCACAGTCGTAAAAATACTGCTAAGCATATACTTTCGCTTGGTGATTCATTTGGAAAATATTCAAGCCTATCATTTCCTAAAGTATGACGTAGAAGTTATTTAAAATTAAATTGCTTTATTAGTAAGTGTCGTGTAGACAGCAAGTTGGTATTTTCTTAGTAATGGTTTAAAGTGTTCTTGGTTATAGTAGCATTGCATCTTCTACAGCACGACTTGCACACAATTTGTGTGCGTGTGCTACCACCCTTTTGGATTTTTAATATGCACACGATCCGTATAACATGGAAGACGTTTCCGATGTTTCTACTAACTGCACTCGCACCATCGACGAAGCGAACCAGGTGCATGCATTGGCGCTAAATGTATTGGACGAGCAGCGAAGATTATGACATCATTTAGTTCCCCGCTGAATCCTCAACATCGTTCGGTCGTCTTCGGAAACCTTCGGTATGCATTTTATAAGGAACATAAATCAGGTACGCTCGAGTAAGCTTTTTAGTTAGTTCGCTTACAAGTTTAACCAAAGTGCTATAGTGCGGGTTTTGTTTAGTACTAAACGTTTTTAAATGCGAGCCCTGTCACGTCTACTTTACCAGGAGGGATGCTCTCAAACGGCTCCAGAACAAATGTCGTGGTGTAACATCGTCCACGGTTAAGCTTATACATCCGTCGGCAGCAAAGTACTTAAACTCTGGGTCTTGCAGTATCGCTTTTACAAGAATAGCTTACAGCGACACAAGGAAAAACAGCACGGTATGTCATTAAGCAGTAAACGTTCAACTCCACCAGTTGTTAAAGGGTCTTGTACGAAACAACTAACATCTGTGTAAAGCGTGCGATATGGAGGTGTTAAAGTCTGCATACCCTGGTCCTAATAGCACAGCAACCTAATTAAGGTAGGTCAGTAAGCAATATTTAATTGCTGTTAATTGACTTGCATTTAGCGTACTTTCCTATTATAATAACCGCATTTGTTTGGAGAAGATATACACGTTTAAAAAGAAATTATATACAGCTTTCTTAATTATTAACCACGCGATGATTACGTAAAAGTTGACCTTCCCATTCTCATATTTAAAACCCATTACATTGGAATGTGTTTACCTCCACGTGGTGTCGCTGGACGGTAAAACATATTGTTGGATTAACAACAATATGTCTTATTGACTGAAAACACGTTTCCTCTTTTTTACATTAATCTCTTTTTGATATAGGTCTATTTAAACAACACATTAATCTCTTTTTGTTACAGGTTAAACTACTTGGATTCGGCTACACACAGGAAATACTTTGTAAAAATTGTAATTAGTTTATTAAACTGTAAATCGAATAAAATATATTATTAAATTTTCGCATGCTTAATTTATGTTAATACTGCTACGTGTTTGGTTAAAGGATTGTAGATATTAAAAGGAGAGGTGATTAGAAATTGATCTTGGTACAAAATCTTAAAACTGGGGTAGCTCCCTTAGGGATGATGCAATCTGAAAAATTTAAAGAGATTTGGGTAGCTGAGAAAAATCTAATATTGATTAATACCAAACAAGATAGGTTTATCTCGAAAGATGCAATGACTAGACGAAGAAACTATTTGTTAGGTTTGCTTATAGAGCAAATAGCAAAATTAGAAGATCAGGACTTTAAAGGGTATAACTTTGCAGGGCGTGGTCCGATTTCAAATCTGTTTACAGATTCGGGATGTGCATAACATTCTAAGCTAATTTAATGTATCGCATGTATAAAAAAATTTATAAGAACGCTCAAAAGTCGCTACAGGTAAGAAATCTTAAAATGAGGGTAGCTCCCTGGGGGATGATGCAATCTAAAAAGTTCCTAGAGATTCGGGTAGCTAAGAAAATTCTAATATTAATTGATACCAAACAAGATAGGTTTATCTCGTGGGTGGAAATGTGGAGAAAGATTTATCTCGCGGGTGGAATGAATGCGGGTGTGATGTAATCAAAATGGTTGTGGGGGTGTCCGAGCAAGGAGGAGAGCAAGGAGGAGTCAGGAGGAGATTCATCTAAAATAAGACTTTATAGTGGGTTTTTACATGTAAATTG
Organism: Platerodrilus igneus; assembly: GCA_036346225.1. Taxonomy (NCBI): domain Eukaryota; kingdom Metazoa; phylum Arthropoda; class Insecta; order Coleoptera; family Lycidae; genus Platerodrilus; species Platerodrilus igneus. The sequence continues at coordinate 1,851,925 of JARFIW010001299.1, read as the reverse complement.
GTCCAGATGAGGGAGCAAATGAGGGATTCTGGAGCAAATGACGCGGTAGAATCCCTGAAAATGGTCTACTTACGCGGAGTCTGACAACTGCCGTATATTCCGATTGTGGTCGGAATTTTGTAGGTGCAAACCGTTGGTTGTCTAAGGCTCAAACCTTTCTAAAAACTAATCGTAATTAGATTATGTCTGCTTTGACTTTCTAAAGAATACAATTGCTTTTCAATCCTCAATTTGCTCTTAATTTTGGAATCCGGGTAAAATCCGCAAAATCCTTAGTGCTGCGCATTTGGGGAACAATCTCTCACTTTTGAAGAGATATCTACCAATTTTACGCGTATTGAGGCTATTTTAAATAGTCGCCCGCTGGTATTTCCCTCTTCAGATCCCAATGACGGGGTTCATTACCTTTCCCCTAACCATTTTCTTATTAGATGCCCTATTCTGAGTCTTCTCCAGTGATCTTCTCTGTCGATGTGAATCTTCACTCCCGCTGGCAGCGTTTATGTCAATTTATCCATTCCCTGTGGCGAAGATTGTCAAATGAGTACGATAATACTCTTTCTCAGCGTAGAAAATGGAACCGTTCCGTTGTGTTTCCGTTGGTAGGGGACCTAGTTTACTTTTCTTAGTTCGAGACCTCTCCCTTATCTTGGCCGTTAGGGAGAATAGTAAATTTGTTTCCAGGCCGTGACGGAATTTCCCGTGTTGCTCTTGTTAAAACTGCAGGTGGCATTTTCAAACATTCCATTAGTACATTCATTCCTCTTCCTACGAGTTTCTATTTCAATTTATTTGTTTATTTCTTTTGGTTCTAATTTTCGCAGTTTGAGTCCTTTCTGTTCCCCGAGTAACGGTCGGTAAACCGTTTCCCTACAGGGAGGAAATACCTGATACTCAAATGTGAGAAGAAAATTTTTTTTCATTCTATCTGTTTTTTGCTTTTTTATAGTGAGTTTTCGGTTAAAATTTATTAATTTTAGGTGAGCGGTATGTTAACGCCAAGGACAAGACTTTGTGTATCGTGAACGCGACGGCGCATGCGAGAGCTTTTACAAATTACTAACTTTACACCTATTCCTTAAATAATTAAAACAATAATTCACTTGAAGCTTAACCTCTATTAACGTAAAAACATAATTCCGTTACACGTGCACATATAAATACACTTTTTCAAAAACAACTTATAACCATTACTTATTTATTTTGATTTAGTTTAACGAGAATTTCCGATAATTAAAAAGAGCCCACGGCAAGTTCGGATGGAAGGTGGCTCAATGTTGAGGAAATCTCAAAGGTAAAGCGGCTAGTCGAACTATATGCTCTGGGTGGAGTATGAGCTGTGGGTCGGGGTGTAATTGCAACCACTAATAATAAGAATAAGGCGCCACCGTATTTTTCTATACTGAGAAGACCTGACACAAGTCCCTTGTACAAGGCTAATGCGGAAACATTTCTCCTATAGCCGCTATATAATTTTCAAAGACCACCTAATCTTTGAAGTTTCTTACCTTATGGCTCGACCTTGACCTTAGCAATCCTCCACTGCACCTGTGAACAGATTAAACAAAGAATAGCACTGTTTGTGCATTCATACTCAAAAATAATTAAATTCAATTGAAATCATCGTTCATTCATCCTAAATAAAAATCGTCTTTAGTTCGAAAATAAGAATCTATTCTTCTGGTATTCAATAATGTACTTTTATACAAAATATCTTTCTTTCTTTATATGTTAATTTAGATTGTGAAAATTAATTACAAAGGCACTGGATAAGATCAGTACCAAATACCATTAAATGTGGTTTTATTTAACAAATTGACAAAGCATAAAATTGCTTATTTATAGCAAAAAGTTAACTAGGGTAGATCTACCGTAATTTTACAATAGATAATATCAAATATAGAAATTTAATTTTTAAGTGCTCATAATTGTAAGAATTCACTTTTTTTTAACACGTAATGACCTCTTCTGATGTTTCATTGAATTAATAAAAGAATGAGGTAAGTGAAAGTTACAGATTCCTATCGCATAACATCGACAAATATAATTGAGGTCTGTCCTTGACCTATTTAAAGTTTACACAACTTGATTAAAGTAAAATTTATCTCGTTACTACGTCCATAGTTCAAATAACATACGAAAACAGTTTTTTGTTTCTACATACCAGAAGTCCGAGTTGTCGCAAAAATACCTGCTTGGGAGCTTACGTCAGCATTGCATCACGGAATCCTCCATTTTAAACAAATAACTGTGCTGCACTCTGAAAATCACATCACTCGGCCTCCATTATCTGCGTTTTAATTTACAGATGCTCCAGGAGTAATTCAAACCACAAGAAAGAGCGAACGTTGTTTGTAATTAAACTGAATAAATTATATATGGGATTCCATGTTATATAAGAATAAAATTGTTTTCTATAATTTCGATTGAATACCATTCAGAAAAATTGCTTTCTATAATTTTAGTTGCATTATAATTTAAATTGCATTATGTATAGGTTTTATTATATTTTAAATTCCATTATACTTTAAGTTGCATGTTCCTAACGGCCCTTTAACAAAACAATTCCTCGTTCTCCACGAGTTGTTTCAACAAAAATGGACCATCTAAAATAACTCGCCGAGATGGCATACTATTCATAAACTTTATACGTACATGCTTCCAACACAAAAAATCTTCAAAAAACATCGTTCCTAAGAACAATTTCGACCTGCTTTTCCCCACAGCTGTGTTAGAAGTGTCGTCAAGCGCCTTGCTGCCCGGTAACAACGTTACTTCGTAATTTCGAATAGAGGGGCTCTAGGAAGGATACTAAACAAGAGCTTTTATCTTGTCACCGTAGAAATTAATTTTTAATTTGATCTGAATGCTAGTACTTTATTGGGCAATATGTAATATTTAATTAAATGGATTGGATAGCATTATAATGCATTATATTATTTAATATTAAATAAAAGGATTAATTATACGGATATATATTAGGTAGAAAATAAAATTGCTACACTGCCTCTTTCTAAGAGAAAAAATTCGAGAAAATATTCTGGAATAAATGCGAAGAATTTTTTTTTTTTTTGAATTTACTGTTATATATTTACAACTTATTATCATTAATTTTTACAAGCCAAAACAAAAATTATCACTTAAGGTACTGCATAATGGAAAATGAGTGACGAGTAACTACGCGTACTATACGCCACAAGGGGACAAATTCGGGAAGTCTTAATCGGTAGGGTTTCATTATCATTTAATACATATTCGGGGTTATTATATCACTCATTTTATACTCAAAACTTAAGCAACAAAACATATAATACTGCCGTATTATGATTCCTTAATAAAGATATAAATTATCATGACAAACATATTCTTACTTTACTAACCGTAATTTACATATTTACAAAAGAAAAAAAGGACTCTCACTACCATTGAGATCCACGACAAACATATCTCCAAAACAGCAACCATGTCTTGAAATCACTAACGCTCAACAATCTACCGCATGTGTATGCAAACAAAATGTAGAAACATCTCTATCAATGAAGAGACAAGTAAAACGTCACCACGTCTTACTCCTCACAAATCTCACTCACGTATGAATGAACAAAATAGAACATTGCTATCTCACACAATATTCATACTAAACATAGAACATTGCTATCTCACACAATATTCATACTAAACATAGAACATTGCTATCTCACACAATATTCATACTAAACATAACTATTATAGTTACTAACAATATTGACCTCCTACCAATATCTAATATGGACTCAAGCTACTTGATTCCCAATATAATTATAAGAACTACCATTGATCTCGGTTGTCCTCTCGACTACGAAATCACCTTCAAACACTATAATCATAAATCCAAAAGAAAATAATAACCAAATATATACAACTTTATTAAAATTCATCACCAGAAATATAACTAAACATTCCTTAATAACTTTGAACTAGAGAATTATACGACAAATGGAATCATTTGACAAATGGAAACATGCAACTTTTTATCTTAACTCAAATAAATAATTTGCAACTAACAATATCAGCGCAGACTAATATCAGCCTTACTGCACTACAAAAAAATTCCTTTTATACTTCATATACAACATCTAAATTTTAGACTACCAAACAGTATTCCAATACAATAATTAAATTCTTTACCTAAAAGATAAGACAGAAATAATTCCTACTATCAACCATTAAATATATCAACAACACTAATTAATGTTCAGAAACATCCTCTTTCTCAATATCACCACTGAACTCTGAATAAGGTTTTAAGTCCTTAACATGCCATCTGCCTGCTTTTGAACCATTTTCATTATTCAATTCATAAATTAAATTCGAAACCTTTTTTCTAACAATACTCAAAACATATTTTGGCGCAAGCTTAGCAGTAAACTTATCACTTGCTTTCAAAAGAACTTTATTTGACCTCCAAACCTTGTCACCTACTTCGAAAGAAATGTTACGTCTCCTTAAATTATATGAATTACTAGACTGCATGTAAGCTAAATGTAACCTTTTCTGTACGTCTATAAAAATATCAAATAGTTCTTGATGATCTAACACATACGAAGGTCTATTACCAGAAATAATATCTATATCAACTGAGGGTTCCACATCAAGACCATAAAATCTTCCAGACACAGGAACATGTCTACCAAAAACTAAGAAATTTGGCGAATAACCAGTGGCATGATGTTTCGCAGAATTAACCGCATACTGAATTTGGGGTAACTCTATGTCCCAAGTATCATGTTCTTTAATATACGAACGTATAGCTGTTCCTACCGTCCTATTTATCCTTTCTACAAAATTACCTTGGGGAGAGTAAACTGCATTAAACCAAATTTTTTGAACGTCATATTTTTTACATACTGCCTTGAAATTTCTACCACTAAATTGTGAGCCATTATCACAAATAATAAATTTGGGAACACCATAAACTAGAAAAACTTTTTCCTCTAATACACGTTCTATTAAATGCGCTTTTGCACTACGTAACGGAAACATTAACGTAAATTTGAGAACCAATCACCAATAACTAATAACCATTTGTGTCCAACCTTGGACCGTGGAAATGGGCCCATAAGGTCTATAGCAATAATCTGAAAGGGAACTTCACTTCTTTTCCTTTCCCATTAAACCAAGGGTCCTCTATTCGATGCCTTCTGTGCACCACACGTTCAAACAATTTTTACAAAATTTCAACACATCAATACGCATTTTGGCCAATAGAAATTCTCTTGTATGCGTGCCAATGTTTTAAAAACCAAAATGTCCGGCCACTGAAGGGTCATGATTTATCCGAATAACCTCTTCCTTTGTGATCTAGGAACTAAATATTTCCATTCCTTACATTCGATGAGAGTGGTAAATTTGATGAAAGAAATTTAAATACATAATTATCTTCTACCTTCCATTGTGGGTAATCATCAGGTGAAGCTAAAATTTTTCTCGAAGAGACACATACCAAGGATCCACATTATCTAACTTGATCTCGACTAAATTATCAACATGATTTATGAGTGGAACTGCACGACTAAGACAATCTGGAACTACATTGAACTTTCCTTTTCGATGAACCAACTCAAAAGTATGCTGTCGTAAACGGACAGCCCATCTAGCTAATTTACCGGTTGGGTTTTGTATATTATTAAGCCATAACAAAGAAAAGTGATCTGTGATAACAGTAAAACGGGTACCTTCTACCCAAGGTCGAAATTTTTCTATAGCGAAAATTACAGCGAGACATTCTTTCTCCGTGACTGAATAGTTGCGCTCAGTTCGGGTAAGTGATTTACTGGCATAAGAAATAACGTGCTCTACATCATCGATTTTTTGAACTAAAACTGCTCCGAGTCCTGTATCACTAGCATCGCATTCGACAATAAATGGAACTGAATAGTCCGGTTGTGATAACAATGGAGCGGAAACTAAAGCCTGTTTAATCTGTACAAATGAGTCCTCAGCCTCGGATGTCCAAACAATAGATTGACCCTTTTTTCTTCCTTTTACCAAATCACTAATCGGTGACACTAAAGATGAAAAGTTTTTTATAAAACGACGATACCAACTACACATTCCTAAAAAACGTTTGACCTCAGTAGTGGTCTTAGGTCTGGGGAAATTTACCATAGCAGAAACCTTTTCGGGATCTGTACGAAGAGAATTCGATCCAACAATATAACCAAGAAATTTTAACGATTTCTTAAAGAATTCACACTTTTTCAAATTAATCGTAAGGTTTGCTTCCTTAAGACGTTCCTTCACCGTTTCTAATAACTTCAGATGTTCCTCAAAGATGATGAACACAAAATAATGTCGTCTAAATAACAAAAACATGTGGCTCAAACTTCGGTCCGAAAATTGAATCAACCAAACGCTGTTGCGTCTGAGCAGCATTCCTTAATCCGAATGGCATAGTGACAAACCTATATTGTCCTCTCGAAATAACACTAAATGCAGTTTTATCCTTAGATGTTTCGGAAAGTGGGATTTGCCAAAAACTCTTTCTAAGGTCTAAACTAGAAATATAATTTGCACCTCTAAGTAAATTAATAATCCTATCGATATTTGGCAATGGGTAGCTATCATGTTTAGTAATATCATTGAGCGCCCTTCCGTCAAAACAAAATCTGTACTCACTGTCTTGTTTTTTAACCAACAGTACAGGGGATGACCATGGACTCTGACATTCATCCACTACTCCTAATCTCAACATCTCATCTAACTCTTTATCTAACATCTTGCTCATAAAGGGGGACATAACGTATGGTTTTTTACGAAATGGTTTTGCATCACCAGTATCAATATCTAAAACAATTTTATCGGTACGCCCTAGTCTCTCTTCACTGCTAATTTCATTGAAAGATTCTATTGCTATTCGTGCTTTTACTTGCTGTGTTTCTAACAAATCATCTAAACTAAGTAATTGATTACTACAACTTAAGGGTACTGACGAATGACCTATATACGAAATACTATTGTTATCATAATCTTGAATGTGCCATGTATTGTTTTTGAAATCGGCTATTAAACCAAAGGATTTTGCAAAATCGCTACCAAAAATAAATGTGTGAGGAAGAGATGGTACAACCAAAGCGTTAACAATACGATATTGTCTTCCAATTCTAATAGGTAAATCAACTGAACCAATAACTTCTTGAAGAGCACCATCAGCAGTGGAAACTTTTCTCTTCTCAGTTTTAAAAACTTTTAAATTTAATTCCTCAAGAACAGAAAACGCTAATGAACCAACAACGGTAGTAGTACAACCAGAGTCAAACAAACCTGTGAAGTCTCTATCTAACAATTTTACCATAATGTACGGACGATTGTCCTGAGGTTTCCTTAAAAATAACGCGTCAGCTTTTGGCTTGACGTTCCCTTGACAAAAATTTTTAACGATGCCTAGCCATCTTGACCAATCATCTATATCAAAAAAATTTTTCTGTTCACACAACATAACTGTAGCCTTTTGCATAAAAGCATGATGCCGGCCACTCTGCATCTGCCTACCTACTAGTTTTTTGAACACGACGGGCAAGTTATCGACTTAACTCCACTATACCCGCAGCTATAACAAAATATTTTACGAGGAATCTTACACCTCCAAAACGTATGACCTTCTTCCAAACAATTCCAACATGTAAGTTTATTTATTTTATATTTATTTACAGGGGCTCTACTAGAAGGATTAATATTATTACTATTATTGTTACCAAGAGATTGTATTTGAGGGAGAAATGATTGATTATAAAAACTACGACCAGTTCGCGCTGAAAAGTTTTTTACAGGAGCTGACCACTTATTTCCAACTTGAAATTTTGAATTTCCTAATGCTTTCGGAACATATTTTACTGGACTTTGTACTAATTTATGCTTGGATGCATAAGCTTCTTCCAATTTCTTACACAACTTTATTAATGTTGACATACTATCAATTTCCGTTAGAGCTAATTGACAAATAAAATCAGGTAATAGATTCTTTTTTACCATTCTAACTTTTGTACATTCCGCAGGTGATTGTGGTAACCTACTAAACAAATTCTCCATATGAGCTATATATATGACTACAGATTCTCCTTTGTGTTGATGACGCGACCTAATTTTTTCCCAAATCTCGTCCTCTGAGTGTGATGGTAAGAAATCTTCCTTTAATCGAATAACCAATGAACTCCAGTTTGTTAAAGAATTTCTAACACAACGATACCATTCTAAACCGTTACCTGTGAACAATTCTACAGAAGCATTAAATAAATCTTCTTCAGATACTTTACGCGAGTGTGCTAACTCAGCTACTCTATCTAAAAATTGATGAACCTGTTTTGGATCTCCAGAAAATTTTACTGACCACGAACCAATTGGAATAGGGGGTACTAAATATGAAACAGTATGAATAGGAGCACTGACAACAGCTGGAATGGTTTCTCTCATAAAAAATTCACCATATGCGTTTACATCTTCAGTCTTCTTAAGCTTTTCATGTAGCTCTGCCTCCATGGTAAGAATAGTTGCTAACGATTCATTCTTAAATAAGGTAACTTCATCTGAATTATCTAAAGGGATTTTTATTCTCCTAACTCGACCATCAAGATGTATTAATCTCGACTGTATCCTCTTAAATGTAGGGTCTGCTAATTCACCTTCAAATTCTAATAAAACATTTTTTACTGATTCTATCGAAGCCTCAATCTCATCTCGTTCATCCGAATAATCTACGACATATGTGGAAGGATCAATTAAACGGCCAGGTACTGTTGTTTCTTTGGCTAATAATCGGCCTAACATTTTCCTCTTATCCTGCATCGGTCTGCTGCTGACAACTCCTCGAATTCTCAATTCATAATCCAACTCATCTTTATGCAAATAAACTACTTGATACGTCTCAGCCATCATGGGATAGACTAACTAACTAATTACAAATTAAACTCGATTAAACAACAACATCAATAGACTAAATTAATCTGAGGGTAAATGATTTACGAACCACAAGTGTAAACAACCAAAGTCAATCGAAGCCTATACTTTATGTGCTTATACAATTGGCACAGCAATCGAGGCCTACACGCTGGGCGCTATTTATAACCATTACTTATTTATTTTGATTTAGTTTAACGAGAATTTCCGATAATTAAAAAGAGCCCACGGCAAGTTCGGATGGAAGGTGGCTCAATGTAGAGGAAATCTCAAAGGTAAAGCGGCTAGTCGAACTATATGCTCTGGGTGGAGTATGAGCTGTGGGTCGGGGTGTATTTGCAACCACTAATAATAAGAATAAGGCGCCACCGTATTTTTCTATACTGAGAAGACCTGACACAAGTCCCTTGTACAAGGCTAATGCGGAAACCTTTCTCCTATAGCCGCTATATAATTTTCAAAGACCACCTAATCTTTGAAGTTTCTTACCTTATGGCTCGACCTTGACCTTAGCAATCTTCCACTGCACCTGTGAACAGATTAAACAAAGAATAGCACTGTTTGTGCATTCATACTCAAAAATAATTAAATTCAATTGAAATCATCGTTCATTCATCCTAAATAAAAATCGTCTTTAGTTCGAAAATAAGAATCTATTCTTCTGGTATTCAATAATGTACTTTTATACAAAATATCTTTCTTTCTTTATATGTTAATTTAGATTGTGAAAAATTAATTACAAAGGCACTGGATAAGATCAGTACCAAATACCATTAAATGTGGTTTTATTTAACAAATTGACAAAGCATAAAATTGCTTATTTATAGCAAAAAGTTAACTAGGGTAGATCTACCGTAATTTTACAATAGATAATATCAAATATAGAAATTTAACTTTTAAGTGCTCATAATTGTAAGAATTCACTTTTTTTTTAACACGTAATGACCTCTTCTGATGTTTCATTGAATTAATAAAAGAATGAGGTAAGTGAAAGTTACAGATTCCTATCGCATAACATCGACAAATATAATTGAGGTCTGTCCTTGACCTATTTAAAGTTTACACAACTTGATTAAAGTAAAATTTATCTCGTTACTACGTCCATAGTTCAAATAACATACGAAAACAGTTTTTTGTTTCTACATACCAGAAGTCCGAGTTGTCGCAAAAATACCTGCTTGGGAGCTTACGTCAGCATTGCATCACGGAATCCTCCATTTTAAACAAATAACTGTGCTGCACTCTGAAAATCACATCACTCGGCCTCCATTATCTGCGTTTTAATTTACAGATGCTCCAGGAGTAATTCAAACCACGAGAAAGAGCGAACGTTGTTTGTAATTAAACTGAATAAATTATATATGGATTCCATGTTATATAAGAATAAAATTGTTTTCTATAATTTCGATTGAATACCATTCAGAAAATTTGCTTTCTATAATTTTAGTTGCATTATAATTTAAATTGCATTATGTATAGGTTTTATTATATTTTAAATTCCATTATACTTTAAGTTGCATGTTCCTAACGGCCCTTTAACAAAACAATTCCTCGTTCTCCACGAGTTGTTTCAACAAAAATGGACCATCTAAAATAACTCGCCGAGATGGCATACTATTCATAAACTTTATACGTACATGCTTCCAACACAAAAAATCTTCAAAAAACATCGTTCCTAAGAACAATTTCGACCTGCTTTTCCCCACAGCTGTGTTAGAAGTGTCGTCAAGCGCCTTGCTGCCCGGTAACAACGTTACTTCGTAATTTCCGAATAGAGGGGGCTCTAGGAAGGATACTAAACAAGAGCTTTTATCTTGTCACCGTAGAAATTAATTTTTAATTCGAACTAAATGCTAGTACTTTATTGGACAATAGATGATATTAAATTAAATGGATTGGATAGCATTATAATGCATTATATTATTTAATATTAAATAAAAGGATTAATTATACGGATATATATTAGGTAGAAAATAAAATTGCTTTATGGCTACATTTCATAGATTTACTGTACGCGGAGTCTGACAACTGCCGTATATTCCGATTGTGGTCGGAATTTTGTAGGTGCATACCGTTGGTTGTCTAAGGCTCAAACCTTTCTAAAACTAATCGTAATTAGATTATGTCTGCTTTGACTTTCTAAAGAATACAATTGCTTTTCAATCCTCAATTTGCTCTGAATTTTGGAATCCGGCGTAAAATCCGCAAAATCCTTAGTGCTGCGCATTTGGGGAACAATCTCTCACTTTTGAAGAGATATCTACCAATTTTACGCGTATTGAGGCTATTTTAAATAGTCGCCCGCTGGTATTTCCCTCTTCAGATCCCAATGACGGGGTTCATTACCTTTCCCCTAACCATTTTCTTATTAGATGCCCTATTCTGAGTCTTCTCCAGTGATCTTCTCTGTCGATGTGAATCTTCACTCCCGCTGGCAGCGTTTATGTCAATTTATCCATTCCCTGTGGCGAAGATTGTCAAATGAGTACGATAATACTCTTTCTCAGCGTAGAAAATGGAACCGTTCCGTTGTGTTTCCGTTGGTAGGGGACCTAGTTTACTTTTCTTAGTTCGAGACCTCTCCCTTATCTTGGCCGTTAGGGAGAATAGTAAATTTGTTTCCAGGCCGTGACGGAATTTCCCGTGTTGCTCTTGTTAAAACTGCAGGTGGCATTTTCAAACATTCCATTAGTACATTAATTCCTCTTCCTACGAGTTTCTATTTCAATTTATTTGTTTATTTCTTTTGTTTCTAATTTTCGCAGTTTGAGTCCTTTCTGTTCCCCGAGTAACGGTCGGTAAACCGTTTCCCTACAGGGAGGAAATACCTGATACTCAAATGTGAAAAAAAAATTTTTTTTCATTCTATCTGTTTTTTGCTTTTTTATAGTGAGTTTTCGGTTAAAATTTATTAATTTTAGGTGAGCGGTATGTTAACGCCAAGGACAAGACTTTGTGTATCGTGAACGCGACGGCGCATGCGAGAGCTTTTACAAATTACTAACTTTACACCTATTCCTTAAATAATTAAAACAATAATTCACTTGAAGCTTAACCTCTATTAACGTAAAAACATAATTCCGTTACACGTGCACATATAAATATACTTTTTCAAAAACAACTGATCTGCATTCTGACGAGGTGTTATTGAACTAAACCTTAAAGAAAATGTTACATAAAGCTCAATCTAAATCCCAATAAAACTATTCAAAGCGCCACATTTTTCTGCTTTCTTATTTCATTATTACATTAATGAATCCCAAATTAATGGAAATGTTGTTCATCAAACACGAAAATAGTTCAATAACAACTTTGTACTATAATAACATTATCCGTTTCAAAATACTTTACATTTAATACTTGTAATACACTAAACTTCACTAATTAGTCATTAAACTACTAATTAGTTCTGCGAATGAATTATTTTTTACTCAGTTACTGCCTTATTACTAAAATACACAATTAACATTTGAAAATTCATAATATTGTTTTTAAAACGTTAGATAAATGTACTCACTCTTCAATTCCAAAATTTCCAGCCACCAACAAGATTTTTCCTAATCATTTAGTAGTAAAGGTCGAAACACAGCAGCTCTCTGACTCCAAAACACACTTAACAATTTACTGTAGGGTTTCCTATCCCTTTGTTTCAAAACGGTCGTCCGACATTAAATCCGCACTTTCGCGTTGAATATACCTCGTCCCTTGCATATCCCTTTTATATCAATCGCCGTCCATTATCAAACAATCCTTTTTTCATAGAGTTCTGTACATCCCTCTATAAAAACTCACTATCACTTTAAATTCTACCCTAACATCCCTTTCAACGAGTCAATTCACTTGTATTGAATCCAAACCACCTTGAATTAACTCATTTAGGGATCTAGTATTAAGAACCCCTCAGCCCTCTTTTCCCACTACGTTTTCAATGTGTTTAGATGACAGATTTCTGTAAGACTGTCTTCATAATCCCACTATAAACCATATTTTATTACGGTCAGCGTCTATCTTACTATACTGGATATTACTTTTTCATCAGTTCCACGTTTCCAGATTATTATAATGCAACAATGACTAAATCTACGTATTCCTATACATCTGTATTCTGACTTGCATGTGTATAGAATGCTTCATTTTCGAAATATTTGACTATTCTAGAATTTGGACACACCGTGTATACACTTGAGAGCCCTGTGCAAGTATGTAAAAGATTAAAAACTCTTAAAACCATTTATTTATTTATTTAAGGTCAAATCCAATAATATATAAAATGGCAAAACACGTCACAAATAAATTAAAGCGCCCTTATTTGTGTTAACATAGTAAACGAATTTTAGATAATGTAAATGGGGAAATAATTGGAACTGTTCATCGCTGCATAAATTTTAATGAGATTACTTTGGAACTCCATTTCCACCAACTACACTCAATATATATTACAGTAAAAGCTTGTCCCATAATTAATTTCAGTCATTTGGCATAGAAAATCCTCTGCACAGAGATAATTAAGTCCTGGTAATTATAAACTCAAAGAGATTTAATAAATATTAGTTGAATTTTATAAGTAAAATAAATGAAGTAAAAATGCATTATTAAAATGGACAGTGCTATATCTCACCTGTAACTTCCTTTGCTGAGACGCTTTCTTTCTGATGCAGACCTGTAACAAGATAAATTTCGGGTTTATATATTTTTGTACACAGGAGTAGAAATAATGCACACAAGCATGCAAAATAAAATCTTGTAACGACGCTATAATGACTGCTATTATTACAGAAAATGAAGGTTGCACCACGATCGAGCGAAACGAGCGATGGGTGTAATCAGATTAGGTAAGAATAGCCATTATAGAGAGTTGTATACTATACTTTATCCACCAATAAATTTTATTGTAATATTTAAACACATTTTTATTAAACTTTTGGTTACTAATGTGATCTGACAGTTTGATGGGTGCCATGGCTGTAGTAATTTTCACAGAAACTATAAGTGAAATATTACTTTTTAATTGGTTTATAAGAGGAAATAATGATTATTTGACTCCTTATTCCTGTTGCAAATTAATAGATAACATTATATCCAACATGTGATTTTTTTTCAATGCTCCACCCGAAGGTACTACAGAAAGCGAGTCTTTTTTTACCTGAAAAATTTTAAATTTTGCCGAAGCCTTGCTGTTCCAAGCAATGTAGGGATCTTTAACGTGCGTGACAACACTCACACACGGGACCTCCATTTTACCTCTCATCCGAATGAGGTCGTATTTTTGTGAAAAATGCTCGCCTAACATTTTTCAGGCGGACCGTGTCGGGATTCGAACCCGGGACATTGGGCATAGTAGTCACACGCATACCAACTACACCACAGAGCCGCCCATAGCATTTTATCAAATACATATAAAATCATATGCGATTTATATATTTGTCCTAGAGATAATTCAATACAATCTTTAATACATTATTAGATGACTTACTTCAACTAAAACTTTACACTAACTGCCTTCATTTTTGGATGGATGCTACCACTGTTGCTTATACCTGTTCATTTCGAATCCATATTTTTTTCTTATTGTAATTTATAACATTCCTTTGGAAACGTAAAGTTCAAATTTAAGTTCAATTAATATTTTCTGTATTATTGAATCCCAAGTAGGGGAAATACTGTAACGTTCGGGCGTCAACTAACCGTACATTCATCAATAGAAGAGCATTTATTAATTTCAATCAGTTAAAATGAGCTTTATCGTGAAAATATCTGTAAACTTTTATAGAAACGAATAGTTTACAGTTAATAATAGGACCTTTTAATTATAATATTAAAGTAAAATACAGAAATAAACCAAAACGCACATGGCATATGTTTATACATTTTGGTAGCAGAACATCTGGAAATATACTTTCTAAAGTTACTTTTGTCGCATTTGTAACCTGTTATCTAGATTGAGAGCAATAACTTGGTTCAGAAAATGTTCTATTCCATAAGTGTATTAGACTTGCTAGAAATCACGTAGTCCCGGTCGAATAACACTGGTGTTTCTTCACAACAAATATCTGATTGCCTTAACGCGCTCAACAATGCAAAAGCGACTTTATTTACTAAACGTAAAATCTTACCATCCAAATTACTAATCTGCTTGCATGTTTTCATATAAATAGAAAATGTATTTCGATACCTCGACTCATCACTTCCAAATGTTAATTTTATTAAATGCTATAACGAACAATTACTTCACTTCTAACACGTGGCGACTTAAAGTACTAAAGGTTAGTGCAATTTTCAGTAATATAAATGAATCTAAGAACACCAATGAAATACCGAAAAACAAACCGATTCAACACAATGTTGCAACGGCAAGTGGCAAAGTGAGGAATTTATTAATAGATCTAGGGAAACGCTATATCGAATATTGCTGTTACAGCGAAGTACTTTTTAGTAGTACCCAAATGCCTACGATGTCTCGACTTAGGACACTTCACGAAACATTGCTTTCATACCACCGATACATGTGGACACTGTGGGGAAGAAGACTCCAAACCCAAAAGAGCAGACTGACCCAATCTCGGACAACCCTCAGTTTGCATACCATGCTTAAAACATAACAAAAAGTAGGCTTCAAACAACACTAAAGATAGTCCAACCCACAAAATGTTAATACACAAACTCATATAAAAGACCGACTATGGGAAGTAAACCTAACCAAACGAAACACAAATTACCCTCACAAATTCAAAGGGACAAGCAATGGCAATCACATATCGACAACAACTTCAACAAACGCTACAAGAGAATATGCACACAGACAAAATAGAAACCTACCCACAAACGGAATACGAACCTACACTCACACACAACATCCTCACACAAACACAAGCCGCAACCAGAATGCAGCATACACACCTATCACTCCTAATGGACTACGGAAGAATTAGAATTGGCCAAATAAATGCCATGCACTGTGCAACTGTAATGAAAGAGCTTAGACAGCTAGCTGAAACCTTACGATTACATGTACTTTTTATACAGGAACCTTATCTAGTGCATGGGAAGATTTCAAGCATGCCAGTCAGGGCACGACAAATACATACGGGTAGAAACCCACGAACGGCGGTGGTCATTTTTGACCACACATTGAAAATCACAAGTCAACAAAACAGTGGAGAACACTGTACATGGCTGGAGCTCTCAAACGGTCGGATTGTAAAGTAGATCTTGGTAACAAACTACTTCCAGTACAGACTGGACCCCTAGCCGTACATAAACAACATACGCAACATATTACACACTTACAACAACAAACCAATAGTTATTATGGCAGACGTAAATGGAAAATCCCCGATGTGGCACAGTTCTCTCACAGACGAACGCGGAGAACGAATCGAAAACTTTATTTACAAACTACAACTCAAAGTAGTCAACCTTCCTAATAAACCCTCATATACAACTCCCATGCGGGAACTGGGACTAACATAGATGTTACACTGACAAATGATCTGGCGTATAACTACATACAAAACTGCCAGGTATGAGAATACAAAACTGTCAGTGATCACAACTTAATCACGTTCAACGTCGACATGACAACCAGGCCATTTGACACACCACAAAACTTCACCGAAGTACAAGGCTTGTTCAATTGAAACCCATCTTTGGTTCAGGAAAAATTTACTGACAACTAAATTTACAAATAATTACCACTACGATTAAGGCACATATCCCATTGTTTCATCAACCTATGTATTTCCTGCCTAAAGAAATCTTGTGGCTGCTGCTCGAAGAGTTTTTTCACGGCGTTTTGTACTTCTTCGTCCGACTGAAAACGGTTACTTTTTAACGTTTTTTTCAGTGGCCCAAAGATCTGAAAATTGCAAAGCGATAAATCGGTACTATAGGGTGGATGCGCTAATATCCTCCATTTCCTTCGCTGTAGATTTTCTTTCACTACGGTAGCAACATGGAGTCGAGCATTGTTATGAAGCAAAATGACACCACGTAAAAGTTTCCCTGGACGTTTTCGTCTTATTGCTAGATGGAGCTTGCTCAAAGTTTCATTATACAGGTTTGCGTTGATATACACCCTAGGTTCTGTAAATTGTATTAACAAGGGTCCTTCATGGTCGAAGAAAAATGTCAACATGACCTAACAGGCAGAAGGTTGAACTTTAAACTTCTTTAGTGGCGGAGAATCTGCGTGTTTCCATTGCATCGATGACAGCTTACTGGATGGTTCAAAATAATGACACGAAGATTCGTCGCCAGCAATTATTGACGAGAGAAAATCGTTACCATTTTGTCTGTATTCCGTGAGGTGTTACAAAGATAAGCCCATTCGCAAGCTTTTTTGGTTCTCTGACAAAAGGCGAGGAACCCATTGCGCACAAACTTCGCTATAACCTAGTTTGTGTACGATGCTATGAACAGATCCGTACTCACACCAACATTTTCTGAAATTATTCTGATTGAAACTCAACAATTTTCTCTAATCAGGCCTTCCACACATGCCACATTCTTGTCTGTTGACGCAGTACACATTGCATCTGATCGCGGCTTATCATTCGTCTCTTCGCGTCCATTCTTAAATTTTCGACACCATTCCTTGACAGTTGGATACGGAAAACATGCGTTTTCATACACTGCTTGCATTCGTGTATGAATTTCCAAAGGTTGCAAACCTTCAGCATTCAGAAATTGAATGATCGCACGCTGATCACATTTGGTCGGATTGTTAACAACAAACGTCATTTCAAAGTCACAATACTTAAAATCGTTGACAAATATATACGAGAAAAACTGACCAGTGGGAAGTTTACAAACACCACTAACGTTGCAAAACGTCAGTTGAGTGATTACAATTGTTTCCAAGGCTAACCCGAACAAAGATGGGTTTTAATTGAACAAGCCTTGTCGACGATGCAAAATACGAAGTGCAAATTGGAACAAAGTGAAGGACGCATTTGTACCCCACAAGACATAAAACCAGAAGAAAACGTTCACGAGTATACAAAAACTACTCACCTTCACAATTAGACGGACAGTGGAGCAGCTGCTTCCAAAATAACAGAACACACGAAACACAAAGACAATTCGATGGACAAGACGCGTACAAAACATAAGAAAAGAAACTCAGAAGGCGAGAAAAAACTAGAAAAACTGCCTAACACCCGCCGAGAGAGGATACTACCTAACAAATTACCGACAATTAAAAGACATACCAAAAAAAACTGACTGTCTTGAAAAGGTGGTCATGGGAATTATTTGTGGAAAGACACTTACAAGCCGATGCTTGGGGATACCCTAGAAAATCACTCAGAGAAAATCAAACCACCAATGACTTATTCGATATTAATAAAACAAGACGGTACATACACAAAAGACTGGGGTGGGAGGCTGCGACATTACTATTTCAAATACTTTTGCCTGATGACAACGTTCAAGATGACACTGACGAAGAAGGACAAGGAGTAATTGACAGAAACAAGGTAGGTACCCGCCCGACCATGGAACAACCAAGATGACAACTTAGATCCTTTCACAGAAGACGAAGTGAGATACGCACTATGCCAATCGAAGAGCAGGAAAGCACCCGGAGCGGATGGAATCCTTGCGCAGCTTGGCATAGCGCTACAAGATAAATTAGCACCAACGGTAACAGCACTGTACAACGAATGCATACGACAAGCTATTTTTCCGAACATCTGCAAACAGGCGAATGTCGTGATTAACCCTAAAGGAAAGGTAAAGACCCCAAACAAACAGATTCTTACTGACCCATATGCCTTTTAAACACCCTAGGAAAAACTACTATGTAAACAAATGCAGGACCATAGACAATCCACAAGAGTACACTCAAGACAATTCGGCCTCAGAAAAACAAATTGACCGAGGACGCCATAAACCAAGCCATACAAACCATCAAGCAATTACACAAAAAATACGTCATATTAATATTAGTGGACATAGAAAGCGCACTTAATAACCTTTGGTGGCCTTTATTTTTTACCAGACTTATTACCACAAACTGTACAACTGTACAATTCCTTCAGGAGCTACTGCAGGGACAGGTACGTAACCATACAAGGCACAGAGAGCATAACCAAACATATATACAAGGGTTCCCTGCAGGGATATGTATGCGGGCCACTATTTTGGAATATTGTAATGAATGAATTCCTGGACACCGTTGACGATTGCAAACGCACACGCACACGCACACGCACACGCACACGCACACGCACAAGCATACGCGCACGCGCACGCGCGCGTACACGCACACCCACACTCACGCACGGACGTACGCACGCACGCACGCACGCACGCACGCACGCCACACGCGCGCACACACACACACACACACACACACACACACACACAAGCAAACTAGTGCTGTATTCTGCTTTGGCTTTACATCATCAGGTTTGTGCGACAGATTGCAGTATGATCGTCCACGTCCTCTGTTTTCCCACCTTTTTCGTACATAAACTAATCAATTATTTCAAGAGTTTTAATAGAAATTTTGTTTTAGAAGACAAATGTCAGCGGTTATTAAAACAGGCGTCGCCATAGATCAATGTAGTAAGCGTAAGACTACGGATCCCAAGGTCCTGGGTTCGAATCCCGACACGGTTGACTGCTTGAAAAATGGCAGGTGAGCATTTTTCACAAAAATTACGCCCTCGTTCGGATGAGAGGTTAAATCTAGGTCCCGTGTGCGAGTGTTGTCGCGCACGTTAAAGATACCTACCTTGCCTGGAACGACAAGGGTTCGGCAAAATTCTAAATTTCCAGGCAACAAAAAACTCGCCTCCTGGCCAATGTAGTACCCTCGGGTGGAACATTGTAAAATCACATGTAGGGTTATTAAAACAGGAGTATCGTGTATAACCTTTTAACTATAGCTTTTAGACTATGTTAATATAAAAAGTCTACAGTTAGTTTGAAAGTGCAATTAAATAAATGAAACTAGCTTGAACTTATTTTAACCCTCTACAATTCAGTCCCAATTAAATTAATATAAGAAATAGACGTAATTCTCTGTTCTAAATTAATTCTACAGAATGGTTGCTTGGACTTAATCGGATAGACTGGCGCTATTGTACGACATTGATTGGAAACGATTACAAGAAGCAAACTGTTTTTAGAGTTAAAACAATTTACGCTTCAGGCATAAAAGATGTCTTTCATGGAATAGTAAACGTAATTGAACTGTCACTGGAATAAATGGTTCCGCTAGAACAGCCAGCTATCTTTCTGTACATAGAAATATCCTACCAAATGATTATTTCAAGCTTATCCCGAATGAAGTGCAAATTTCATACCACAACGTTCATACTTAAAAACTTTCAAACAAGTCCCTCGTTTAGTGTTTCAGTATGTAATGTAATTCAAACATTATATTTGAAAGGTTTACAAGAAGTTTAAATATTTTGACATGAGTCGGACACACGTAGACAAGAAGCGACGTTCAAGTTCGGGGTTAAAACCAACTATTAATACAGATATAAGGTAATTGCATAAGGCAAGTTAATTATTAATTCCACATTATTTGTTAATAAGAAGAAATATAAAAAAAAATCTTAACTAATTAGAACATAAGAATCAAAGGTCAACCACCCTTACTTTAACAAACAAAACAAATATTGAGGAGCGTCAGTTACATATTATTGAATCTTAAGTTAACTTGCAACATTGTATAATTCAAAGATAGATAATAAATGGTTAATATAAGTCAGATAGAAGACATGAGAACGGATGCGAATACAATGTATTCCAGACGTAACCTGACTCTGAAGGTGCAGGTCACAATAGACTATGAGAAACTTATTGTTAGAATTAAGATTGTTACTCTGTATTAATGAATAAAGAAATAAGCAGACATAAGCTCTGCAGATCCCACAAGCAATGTGAGGGGCAGGGACAACATAAACACCCTAGAGAGCCCAAAAAGGTCAGTCTTGAGCCTCACAACTTTAGCATTGTTGGTTGTTCAGGCTACTCGCCGTAAATTTAGTTCATTTAAATATAATTTCAATTTAGACTAATTTTGATACAGTAACTTGTAAATTAAAAATCAATTTGTAATTTCTATATACATAAAATTTGTTAGAGGAGTTGTTTTTGGAATAAGACTTGTTAAAAAGGCAGCTCCCAAAAGCCAAAACCTAACTCACCTTTCAATTGAATACCTTGCTGTGATTACAAATTACCTTACCAAAATTCAGGCTGTTATATGGGACGGCTGTGTAGATCAGACAGGTTCGCGTATGGTTGATGATCCCAAGGTTCTGGGTTCGATTGCGGACGACTTGGAAAATGTTAGGCGAGCATTCTTCACAAAAATACGCCCTCGTTTGGATGAGAAAATGTAGGTCCAGTGTTTGTGTTGTTACGCATGTTAGAGTTCCCTACCTTGTTGGAATGGCAAGGGTTCGGCAACATTCAAAATTTCAAGGTAAAAAAAAATTCGGTTCCTGGCCAATGTAGTACCTTCGGGTGGAGCATTGGAAATTCAAATGTAGGAGTTATATACCAGCTGTTCGCTATCTTAATTTTGCTATTCTCAATCTCTTGTGTGACATCCGATAACCATACATCAAAATTTCGTTCAATACTAGAAAAGTGAATCCTTATTCATTAATGCGTTACATTTTTCTTTTTCTTTTCAAGTAATCTGCTCAACCGACAGAATTCTATACTACAAACTGCATTGTTGGATACTTCAATATTGATTTGTCATACTTGTAGTAAAAGCTAACAACATCAATTGACCTTCCAACTCGAAAATTCATCAAGGCAAAATAACTCCTAATATGATTTAAAAAGAATTCAAAAAAGAAGGAAGCAAATCTCTAGTCTTGCTTTAATTTATATCGGTAACAACATGAAAACATTCGTTATCTTTCAATATAACCACCCACTTTCGTTATAAAATCCTGGAGATATCATCCACCTCCCTCTATCACTAACATCTGCGATTATTAATTAATTAATTAAATACAGTATTGCCCGAAATAAACAGTACTGAAATTGTAATTGTTTTGTATATTTAAAAAATACATCTTATTGACACTTTATTATATGTTCTAAATGTGCACCTCCTCGTTCGAGACAGACTTCATAACGATGTTCTAAGTTTCTGGTCATGTTATTGAATAAGAGTTGTCTCAGGGCTGCGAAGAAGACTCTAACGGCATCCTTTAATTCATCGATGGTTTGTGGTGCCCGTTTGAAAACGGCATTTTAGCCATGCCCCAAATGTATGCGTCTGGAGGTGTGAGGTCTGGAGAATGTGAAGGATAAGGGAAGTCAGTAAATCGTGATATGAATTTGCTTGGAAAATGTTCTTGAAGAAATTGACGAATTGCGGCAGCAGTATGGCAAGTTGCCCCGTCCTGCTGAAAAAATTGGTTTCGAAATGCCAAGTTACGTGCACGACAGAATTGACGTAGATCAGGGATAAATCGTGTTAAAATTTGTCTGTACCTCTGTTGATTAAGTGTGACTTGCCTACCATTCTCTTCGATAAAGTACGGACCAATGATTCCATGTCCGGAAACAGCACACCAGACACTCACTTTTCACTATGTAAAGGAACCTCTTGAACCTCATCGGGTCTGGCAAAGCCCAGAAATCGATTTGTGCGACGATTCACATAGCCTGACAAGTGAAAATGTGCTTCGTCTGAAAACCAAACATTTTTCAAAAATTCAGGATTTTCATACTATAACGCGAGAATTCTGGCGCAATATTCCACTCTACTGCGATAATCCCGAGGATGTAGTTGTTGATGTACCTGAATCACATACGAAAATGTACCCAGCTCCTTCAGGATTTTTGAAAGGAAGTTCTTTTAAATCAAGTTGTAACGCTGTCCTTGCCTGGCTGACTTTCGGATTTTCTAAGATTTGCTCAAAACACGTTCATGGTTATTGTTGTTGTTAACTGTCCTGGGACGCCCTGAGTTTCCTTTTCGTTGGCACAATACACTACCTGTATTTCTAAACTTTTCAATAACCTTCAAAATTACAGCATTACTTGGAGAACGTTTATTAAACCTTTGTGTGAATTGATCAGACACGTATAGCAAACTTGCACCATTACGTCGGCCGATTCCGTATGAACGAAAATAATGCTCTACCAGAAACACTTTCTCCTCTGTACTTAACACCATTTTTAACAATTAGGCCCTACTAATTACTTGTTTGAGGTTTACTTGACAGGTCTATACTAGCTAACTTGAGTGTGACATCGCACGCATAAAAACACCGCCAACTTAGTTTCAGTACTGTTTATTTCGGGCAATACTGTATATCCTAATAAAATTGTTATTATGCAAGATTCTAAAACTTTACTGACAATTTTAATCTAACTCTGCACGTGAAACATCCAATTAGAAGATTCCTAGAGTTTATTTTCTCGAATCTATAGACTTAATTAATTCGGGGAACATTTGCTTTTCAAATTGTATGTTTTAAATACAATTTTCCAAAAGTAAAATTTTATAAAGGAATTAAAAAATACACACCACTGTGAAACAGAGATTTATAAATGGCGAATTTTTAAGTAGCGTTGGCTTTAATGGTGGTCTACATGAGTTATCAGGAGTAGCACAGAATAATATATTTATGCATCAACACTACACTACGTATTGATAACTAATGTTGCGAGCTACTATTAGGCAACCCGTCAAACACACAAGCGCCGTAGGCACTGTATATTTTCCAGGAACAGAGAATTCTTCTAGCAATTACCGGAGAATGAGATCCTTTTTAATTCAGAGTATATATAAGACCGCTAATAAATGTAAGAAGTTAGTCTATATCAGAATGTCGAATATAAATTATGTCGTGTAGAGTTAAATAGTTGAGCTTTTGGAAGTCCAACAGTAAACATAAATGTTATATGATGTGAAGGTGTCTAATGTACTTGCAGCTTGTAGAATACATAGAATACATAAATAGACAAGAGTGTAATAAATAAATTATATTAGTGTTTAGTGTTGCTAAGAAGACTTATAGTTAAGGAACTAGTTTAAGAAGATATTAGTGCTTTTAAATTCATTAGTGTGATAGCGCTTCATTGTTAATTGGACTGAAAACATCTATAAATAAGGCATGTACTGTTAATTAGACTTGTGAACAGTGAGTAATAAAGACTCTTGTTATTACTTGTTTTAAATTAGTGGAACACGGTAGTAGTAGCCCGCTACACTATTATAAATGAATGATACTGTAGCAGGTTTTAGATAGAAAAATCTTATGAGCATTATAACAATAAAAGGTAAACATACAAATAACTGAAATAAAATAATTAGTTCAAGTGTACAAAAATGGAATACCACACTCTCACACAAATTGAAGCTGAGATAATAGCAGTTGCAAATATTTTAAACACATTTTTTTGCGGAAAACAAAAACACTGGGGTAATGGAATATTTTCTGCACGGATGTTTAGAACAAATCGTAAGAGAGAGTAATGTACAAGAAAAAGGTTAGGCATCTTAACAAAGATTAAGGTATACACATCAGATTGCCGAGAACGTGGTGTAAAAGTGGATATGCAGGTTAAAAAAATAAGCGTAAAATTAGAGAGATAAAAACATTATCACTGATAGCGTCTACGAACTGAAACATATGTCTAAGTACCTAAACATGAAAACTAATTATTCAGAATTCAAATTTTAAAAGTGTGTAACATAAGTTTCGGCTCATAATACTTGGATATCTTGTACATACGTCAATTCATTTTCTAATTGTAGAGTTATCAACCATTAATATATTACTGTATTTACCTTCACCTTAAATTCTTGAGATTCTACAATTCTGTTAAACGTTGTTGTAAAGACTGATATTAATAAATACAAAAATTAATAAAGTTAATGTTCTGGTTCGAATACCATTAACAATGTTTGTGGATTATATACCGCAAGGCATAGAGCTATATGTATTGCAGTGCCTACTCGTAAGTTCAAGCAAGTGTGCAGAGCGCGATCGTTTAAGTTTTGCTTTTTTGAGTTGATGAGTTAACGTATGAAGAACAAATAGGGTTAGTTGTTAGAGTTGGCTTAAGCCAGGTGTCTCGGGGTTGGTTACTCCGAATAGGTGTGCAAAAACTTGTAAGTTGGCCACGATGTGATATTCCTGATGGCATAGACATGAGAACCTATCAGTTGAAGTCAGGGTTGCCATGAATTTATAATTCATCAATTGCGAAATTAACATCTTAAGTAACTTTCTTGTGTATTGAGCATCTTTCTAAATTGTGGAAAATTTTGTGGAAATGGTTGCCGTTCCATTCGATTTGCTCATGCCGTAGGAAACTTATTATTTCTAATATGGACGACGCGCAAATATTCATTAGCACAAACTATATGTATCATTGACTTGGTTGAACTGTATTGTAACGTATTTCAGTTGCCGTGTCGTTTGGAAAACACATGTTGTGATGGGCAATCCCAATTCACTGGGTGAGTGATGTGTTAAAATATTTGTGTAACGTATATCTGTTAAGAAGAAGTGGTTTGAAAACCCATTTTGTACTATCGTTACGTGCGGCTACTACATTAGAATATTTTCGTTCTTACTTAATTAAGTTTTCACATCGCCGTCTTCATTTACAGTGATTTCAATATCTATTAACGATTTCGACTGCGTTTTCAATTTAAACGGTTCCTATTTAATTACTCAAATTATAATTTAAAACACTCCAATCTATTCTACTTTGTTGCAGCATTAAAAATGCGGGATTTCTGTTATCAAAACGTCCGCTCTCTTAATATTTTTAATGCGAGAAGTTAAGCAACTCGCCCTGTGCGTCATTATAATTTCCAAGAGGTTGGTTGTATATATTTCTTGTATGTAGACACATAACGTATGTTCGTGTAGTTTAGAACGCTACAACCGCTTGCCATTGTTAGTCGTGGTTTCTCTTGTTAAACAATCTAATAAGTTTTTGATGTACGAGATTTCCAAAAGACTTTCCAAGACAAGTGTGATTCAGTTAGTTTTTCTTTTGGTTCTACTATTAGCAGATGGAAGTTTTGTGGAAAATACAATTGGCATTATTTTACTATATAGATATGGATATTTTCAAGGGAAGTTAAGATTTGAATAAAATTATTACTGTACCGGCTTTCCTACTTGAACTAAATAGTATTGCTTTCGGTTATACAAATGAGTGTTATCCTGCTTCGCGATATAGTGTAGTAGTTTCGCATGTTAAAATGATAACGGATGATATTGGCTTGGTTAGTAACTGTTGAAGATGCATTGTAGTTTTTTAAATAATTATTTATAATAACTTCGCTCCTGGGAACGCGTGTATTCAATAAACCTGTTAAATTCATTAGTGTTTGCATTCAACTTTATGAAGGAACAGCTGCCCTTATACGCATCGTCGATCATGATTTAGAAACATATATTGGAACAAATAAAATTATTGAAGAATCTGATAAAAACGTCTTGAACTTCTACGTTATTTACAAGCAATATTTTGGTGCATTCTAATACCGGTTTAAATGCAGTTAACGCGAAGTGAATGAACGTGAATATCGCTTTATACAAACTATTCAATAATATGACCATCATAGACCCTTTGATTTTTATTAATGGCTTAGAGACACAAGGATTGTTCTTTCCTGTAGCTACAAATTATAAATCTGTACTTGTGCACATGGTCGATCGTAATTTCTAAACATATAGAAGAACCTGGGTAACCATATGGTAAAAGAGGCGGGCGCTTGTTTAGCTAAATTTCTATGAAGATGGTTCGTGTCGTAGAATTTTCAAGGAAAGAAAGTGCACCTTTTGAACGCATCGATCCTAACTGTGTATGCATACTAGATTTTTTATGTAGTATCGATGCTTTGGTTTTCTGTAACTCAGCGCACTTAGTTGGCTTACGTTAGAATTTACACAGCAAACATATTTAATTTTGTTTGGAATCAAAATTAATTTAGATCCATACAAGTAATCTAGGTTTTTAAAGAAAACTAAGTATCAATATGTTGTTTACATTTGGTTTCATTATGTGAGGAATTTTGTATAATCAGGTTCTAATTACAACGTATAACTTAGGTATATAAAATGTGGTTAGGTGATTGTTTTCAAGTCATACTAAAATAAACAAATTGGTGTGGAAAGAATCTGGTAAATTTTAATTGCTTTGGTTTAATGTAATGAAGATGCCAATGACGGCAGTTTTTTTGTTTGGGTTATTATCGTTAGGTCTTTAGTCCTGAAACTGTTTAGACGCGTACCTCTATTGTTTCCTATTCTGAGCCAACATACACATTTCCCGGAAATTCCCACAGCCTACATCTTTCACTACCTGCGTGCAATAGTCTAATCTAAGTCTCCTTTTTATCTCTGCTTGTAGCTTGTAATATATTCCGCGCTGTTCCCCAATGCCCTACAATATGTCCTATCCTATTTCTTTTTCTCACAGACAGCGTTCTTCCCCTACTATTTTTAGAACCTCTATGTCATTAACTTTGTCTGCCCATGCTATCATCATCATACATCCAAAGCACCACATTACAAAAAACTTACCTTTGTCTTCTCTGTTTCTTCTACTGTCCCCAATTCATAGCCGTACACTGCTCTGCTACACCCATATGCCTTCAACAACTATTTCCTTGTATGATATTTGCTATCTTCGAATGTAGTAGCTACTCTTTCTTGTTTTATACAGCACGGTTCCCCTTCCATTGTTTTCTAAATGTTTACCCTATTTCACCGATATTCAATGGTATGCGAAAGGGGTTAAGCAACCTGAGCTGTAAAAATCCCCCCCAACGCTTAGACATCTGTTGAATTAATATTTTTCCAAATAATTTTTTCGCACAATTAACATTTGTTGAGAATATTGTAAAATTAGCACCCGTAGTTGTGCACAATAACCATCAGGTATAAATACAATTATATTTTTCATCATTAGGTTTCCGTCCTGGAACTTGTTGGACGCATATCTCCACTGATTTCTATTTTGAGTTAACTTACACATTTCGCTGAAATTCCCGTAGCCTACAGTCTAACCTAGGTCTACCGCTACCTCTCTTATTCTTATCTCTGCTTCTAATATAATCCGCACTATTTCCTTTTGCCTTAGTATGTGTCCTATCATCTTATCTCCCCCTTTTTTTACTGTTTTCCACATATTTCGTCTTCCCCTGCCTTTCATAGAAACTCCTAGTTCTCAAGTTTCTTTGTCCATGAAATCTTTCAAAAGCTTGTATCTTTCTCCTGTCCGCTTCATTTACTGTCTAAGTTTTACAGTCCTACAGCGCTAGGCGCATAAAATATCATAACCACAATACAAATGGAAGTCAACATACATTGCACACCAGAACATCAGTGTCAAAGAAATAATTCACGCACGTTCACGAACACTAGAGGCCGAAGAAATTCAAATGTAATAAAATAATAAGAGGCAATCAATTTTATAATAGAGGAAGCCACCGAAATTTTTATATCAACTCGTTAGAGAAAAACCGCACAGAAAATACATCAGACTGATCTAGAGAGTCGAAAACATTTTTCTGAAACCCACCAAAATAATTTAGAAAATGCTCACAACATTTTAAATATCAGTCGTATAAATTTCGTAGAAGAAGGATACATCAATAATACCATTAAATTAATTTTAGATACAGGGGTATGAATAATTGTTGTATTCATTTCTAGCTTAACAACTACAGAGAATCTATATTCAAAGAGTATCTGGTAAAACAAAAGCAATTGGAACAGTAAATCTACCAAATAAAATAGGAAATATCTCAATTAATCACACTTTTGCTGTAATGAACGATTTCGAATCAGAAATAAGCAGAGTAACAGGATCGGATTTTTTTAATAAGTATGTACCAGATATCGATTACAAAAATTATTAATCTACGTTCGTTAGCAGTAACGTATTAACATCAGTATCTTTTTCAGCAAACGAAGATTTGTATACAATAATCCCACCACGATGCAAAATTATCAAATATTTTACAGTATTACACGGAGGAATGCGTAGTAAAATCAAAAGAGCTATACGAAGGTGTATTTCTAGCGAACGTAGTCGTAGAGTTAGTATATTTTTTATGCCAGCTAAGATATTGAATACGAACGACGTCGAAAATAAGTTACGAAATTTTAAACCTACCGTCCAACGTCTTTCGAACTACAAGGTAATAAAATTTGAAGAGTTAAAATTCTCAATCGAGCAGATTGATAAATTGTTAAAAGACATTCCAAGGTTTGAATACTGCGGAACATACCATCATTCATAAGGTATGTGCTAAATTTGCTAAGTTTGCAGACAGAAAATTATTCCTAACAGTTATTTAAAAATAATCTTTACCTAATCTATATTAACAATCACAGAACTCAAACCTCTTCTCTGTGAGTTACCAAAATTCACGATATTTTGCAGTGGATGATTTGCTTATCTTTTATTACTCCGTTCATGAATTTAATTGGTCAATGACGCTGCTTAGAAATTGGACCTCAAAATTTGCTCAAAATTATCCCCTTTTCATATAATTTTTATATAAGACCAAGAACCTATTCCAGCTTATGTACAAGTATTTAAATATTCTTATCTGTTACAAAGAAAAAAAAATCAAAATTTTATACTTGCTATAGTTATTGTTAAAGAACGCTTATCCAAATCGTAATTAACGGCATTAAATAATTCCTGATTCCGTTTTAAATTTTCATCAGTTTGCAGTCGATTAAATTCAGCAGTTGCTCTTGCATTTGGACTACTTATGTCGAAAAGAGTTCAATTTTCCCAGTATTTTTACAAAATAACTATGTTTCATATTTATGCAAAGCTCTATGTTACTTATTGCATGTCGTAGAATGAATTATAAATTGCTCGAACTTAAACGTTTGAAGAATTAATCTTTACTCAAAACTTTCAAGTTCTATGTCTTGAAATAAATGAATTTTAAATTGCTCGAATCTTATACGTTGTTTGTCTTAAGATAGAATGAATGACCCGTTCTACTTCAGTTCTTATTTATATACAAAAATTCTAACTACGCCACTTTTTTCCATTCGATTCCAGATGTATTTTGAAGCATTAGTCACCCTGGGTGATGTAATATTTACGAAGGTGTCGGTGTTTAATGATCTAATTAGTGTAAAGCTGTTGCGCTTGTTGTTTTTTATATCTGTCGTAAAGCGCCGTTTATTCTCTCCTAATACACGAACCGATCTGCTACTATCTTCTTCTTTCTAATTGTAATACGTAGATCAATTAAAATCCTTCTTATCTAACTTTTATGGCTTTTTATTGGTTCCTTGGGTTGGAGTGTTTGCTCAATGATTGAGAATAATTGACTTTTAAAACATTTCTAATAAAATGATGTATTCTCTTACTAAGTAGGAATTAACACGTTTTGTTTGAAACTCATAAAGTGTTATTATTAACGAAAAGGAACATTTTATTTTTGGTTTTAAATAATACATTTACTCCCGAAATTTATCTAGTATTTTAAAAGTGTATGCAACTTATTTTCAGTCTACAAGAGTTTTTGCATTATAAACGCAATAAGATTTGTTTCCAAGGCAAATGAAACATTTTTTAAGGAATATTTTATACCCGGAAAATTAATTACATAATTAACTAAAGCTCGCAATTGCTTTCTGAATGATTATAAATGCAGTTTAACAGGGTACGCATGTTAGTTTCGCATATCTTTCCGCACCCTGCATTAAGTGCTATACACGAAATATAACTACATAATTAATAAGGGCTTCTTTTTATGTGCTACTAAAATACGGTTATATTTATGCAGGGTAGAGATTAAATATTGGGAAATTTTAGTTTTTCGGTATTCTTCTCTTTGTGTAATAATTTTTCATAGGATTTGGCGTCCAATGAATGACTCTTATGACCTGTTTATTACATCAATATATATATATATATATATATATATATATATATATATTGCAGTGGAGTTCGGGATTATACCTCTAATTGGGCCGTCATAAAGTTTCCTGAAAAATATTCCAATAAAATATCTCTGGAAAAGCTCCCCTAAATCAGCATACCATGGTTAGGTCTGCTTGCAGCTTCTTCAGAGATACTTACCTATCCTATTCTTACTCTTTCTCACTTAGACTATCAATTAAAATTACTACTCAAATAATTCAACAAAATATACAACCCTTTATTCATACAAATCAAAAATTTCCGTTACCAGCTCAATATTTACAAAATCGAATATAAACATCTTCATGAAATTTTACAATATCAACCATAAACTCCTTTTAATTTAATGAATTTAATTTATTTCAATATTTTTTTATATAGTTCAAGTAGATGGGCCTACCTTTAAACCCTAAATTAAAATTTACTTTGGTCTATGATGAGCTCAGTATAAACCATGTTACTCTAAATGTAAAAATAAATCGCATCTTTGTTTTCCACAAGCCTAAAGACCCGTTTATTCTTTACATCAAAATTATACGTCATATATTTATACCTTTAAATAATAAACTCAAATCGTCTTTTTCATATAATCTTCAAATTAGCTTTTATGTTCATACAATATACACCCTATGTCAAATCACTCTAGCACAAAATAACAGCACAAGATGTTCAAGCAATAATAAAAGGAGCAAATTTCGTTACCTGGTGTACGCCTTTTGCACCGTCACCTCTGAAGATGTGGTCCAACCAAAACCTCGTCGTTGCAGTCCATCCAACTTGCCTCTGCTACATGTACATCAAACTCATCCAAACGTTATCCAATTCTCTGCAGACGCCTTTAATATATCTACCCATATAATTGTCCAAACATGTTAGTCAGCTCCGAATCTTCCATACAATCAGCACCCTCGCTCAGAAAGTATTAACTAGGCTTGCTTACCCCAGTAACATCTTTTATTCGTTATTCAAATGTATTTACTTACAGCACCGTTTAAATAAGAACCTACTTGTGCTTTCACACTTTTAATTTAAATTATGGACTACACTTATCAACGATTTAAAATAATTAACGTAGATGTTACCATGAATGTCTGAAGCGAACCTTAGAAGTAAGAGAGGCCCTCTACATATCCTTGTGTATTTATAAGCGTTGAAAACCCACTCCAGTACTCCGTTTTCATCAAAATACACCACCACCGTAACTAATTCTAAAAATTTTTTTGTAACGATCTTTTCAAAACTAAGAATTTTATGTTCCACTCCGCTTTTCGTCCGAACCACTGGCTGTAATCCCAACGGTTACAAAGCTCCAAGAACTTTCTCTCATTCCACTTACAATCAGCCAATCCCAACCATTTTCCCTGTCTTAGGTCTAACCTCCAACTATGTTCTCCTAGTCTAACTCATATTTGTTGTCCTTTTTAAAATCCCACTACAGCATCATAAAATCGATATTGTGGTTGGCCTCTACAACTTATCACGCACTTTAAACGAGTGTTTTATCCAATGTCTGTTATATGTCATCCTTATTTACCCTATGCTAATGGTATCTCCTCTCAACTTGCCTTCAAATCACCTGTTGTTTTGCAGCTTATGCTTCGACCGTTAACTAAAATTTCTAAAGAATTATGTTCTAACGTACATTCTGGTTTTTGAAATTTGTTTATTTGTCCGTCCGTCTTTCTATGAATTATTTGCCAGTTTGAAATTGTACTTTCGATGTTGTTCAACCCGTAGAATTTCTTAGGATTTGTTATTTATACCATATCTTGATTCAATAGAAAAACAGTTGATTTTAGTTCGGTCAAGGTAGTTATTTAGTAATTTAGTGTTGATGAAACACAAAAAGTGTCTTTGCTAAGATATTTATTTCATTAATAGGTGTCACCTGTATAGCAGATCGTAGGCAAAAATGAGTTCGAGTTTAAGTAGGTTTATATTTGTGGAACGTATTTCTCTATTGCAGCTTTCTGAAAAATCTTCCATAGGAGTTTCTACATCCTCTTTTAGGAAGTTTCACTTCAGTAGCTTATCGTGTGCATATAGTGACGTCCATGCTAATCGAGTCGATCATTCTATAGCTTATTGTTTTACCCACCACCCAGCTCATCTTTTAACCATCGAACACTTGGGTTTCTATTTAGTTTCCACGGGAATTCAACTTTTAACGATGTTCAAGTTATTAGTTCATTTTGTGTACAAAAATAAAAAAAAGGTTTCCCATGAGGCAAAGTCGCTCGTAACTTAGAAAAATAATGGAAAGCTTAAGTGCACCCAATCAAGTGCAACATTAATTAGTAATGGTGGTACAACCGTCATGACCCTAAAACCTGTACATAGAAGCGATTGGTTTTTTAATTGGAAATCGCTTATTAATAAAGTTTCAAAGAAGTGTTGATACCAGAAAATTACTAGTTCACATTTCGTACAAGATTTTATGGCAGCTAGATCACGATTAATTTTGAGGATAATAAAGCCAGAAGTTTTTTAATTTTAAGCTTTTATAGCTGTTTTAGGTTGAACATCATACAAACTGCTAGCAATACTAAGTTGATTGTACTGAAATGAATCAGAGTCAATAATTAATGAAGTCTACTAAAGCAGTATATTGATTTTTAATACCCAACTAGGAGTATAATATAACTGCACGCAATTGCAAATAAACTAAGCAAATGCACGTATATTAAAAGCTCGCCAATTTAAGCAAATGAGTTCATTCAACTTTGACTATTGAAGAACGGCAGCTAGAGTTCTTATGGGTTGAGTAGTTTCTCAACTGGGTCATACTTATGGACCTAAATGGTATAACTCAATTCTAGTTTCAAAATAAACGAACCGACTATACTTCCATTCTAACACGGAAGCAGTTTGGAACTACAAAACAAACCTCATAATTCGTTCACTTCCGACAAGCTAAACAACGAAACATTTTTTGTAACAGTTTGTCAGGAAGCAGTGGTTTGAAATTCGCACACGTAGCATTTGAACGTGACAAGGTTTTTTTAATAGAATATTTTTGTGTTTAAGTCTTTTGGTGTCCAAATATTTTAATTATTTTTCCCAAATTTTTCTAGTCTTTCCTGTGTAGTCGATAAAAGGTCAAAAAGAACATTTAATAAAACTTAATTACATAGTTACAAAAAAATTAATGATAACTTATTGCCGAATCTCTGCAAGCAAATCGTCCCAAGCATAACTGCACATAAAGATTGCGATTTACATCAAATGTTAAAGATTTTTTTACTCATAGATATAGGCTTCAGAACATACTTACGAATTAATCTAGGGTTTGTACATTTTATTTTAAAGGCATTCTATATATGAGTTTCTAAGGAACACGCGAAGTACATCAGTAAAAAATGCAGACAGCATTTAGCAGAATACAAAAGTATTCTGGTATATTTTATTGGAACTGACTGCGTTTCCTCTTTTATCAATGCTTAAATAGTTTATATTTAGCAACTTTATTTTGTAGTTAGTTCCGTTGATTAGAGTGCGTATGCTACTGACTTAAACCGATTTTATCCAATACAATACAATTTGATTACTTGAAATACACTACAAAATACAAAACAAATGTTACGCCCGTAAGTACATACATAACATTACTTAATGCAAACTGAAGAATGAAGCAAATAAAAATTAAGATGTAAAATAAATACAATTAGTCAAACTGAGGACTCCCTCAAGTCTGTCGTGCACATGACAGATTTTTGTAAAATGGTATTATATTGAAAATGAACACTCTCAATTTTTCTTTACATTCAGCTGGTACCTGAATATTCGTTTTAGTGCAGCCTCAGCAGAAAGGCCCGTTTGGCAA
This sequence comes from Platerodrilus igneus, assembly GCA_036346225.1. NCBI lineage: Eukaryota > Metazoa > Arthropoda > Insecta > Coleoptera > Lycidae > Platerodrilus > Platerodrilus igneus. The sequence continues at coordinate 1,817,253 of JARFIW010001299.1, read as the reverse complement.
AGATGATGGGCTTTGATTACTACTTCTAATATATTTCGACGTTCGTCGAATTAAGAGCTCATCACAGTAGCGGCCATCTTGAAATTTCTAAAGATCCAAATTTCTTTCCTATTAGACACCCAAATTAAAAAAGGTTTTAATAAAAGTTACTTATTAAATAATTGTCTATGTGGGAATGTCATTTAGGTTTTTTTAACTGAAAATTTTTTTTTTTGCTGAAAACAGAGCGATTTAAACAAAACCAGTAACTTTCCCAAATGTGTGAATAATTTTTATGAATTTTCATCAAAATTGCACACTACAATTCATTTTTTTTATTGAATAAATCAAATATTAGTATTTTTTTAGAAAAATGCACCTGCAATGTGTTGCCGTGGAAAAATTTAGAACTTCCATGTCATACACTATTGTAAAATAGAAATGGTTTGAATACATGCTATACAAAACAAAACACAGCAAACATACAGGGAACGCTATACTATTGAAATCAAACTATGAGAGTTTTCGACTATAGTCGTAATTGCTCGCAAATCTATTTATAACTTTCATTATAGATATTATTTAGGCCTCAGTAATTTTTGAAATGAGTTGTTCTTCATAACCTTGGATTTATATAAATTTTTGTTGGGCTTCCTATTTAGTGAGGTAAGTAATTGGTATCCCCCAGTTTTGAGGTAAATAATAATGATAGACTGCATTGCAATAGTGTTATATATTTTTTTTTAAATTTTGAAATAATATACTATATAGTTGATAAAAAACTGGCTTGTAATATGGTAAAAGAATAGGTTAGGTTAGGTTACTGTTAGAAATAGATATTATTATTAAAAAACACAAATCACATAACACGCATATCAGGACAGTTGTTCTAAAACTATTGCATACTGTTCTGATATGCGTGTTAAGTGATTTGTGTTTTTTAATAATAATATGTAATTTGTGTTTTCTAATAATAATATCTATTTCTAACAGTAACCTAATCTGTAATTGCAACCATGGCATTACTGGCGTGAGACGGTCGTATTTAAAAAGCCACCAGTAATATTTTGCTCATATTTAGGCTTGTGTAGCAATAAGGAAAAATGTGATAACAATTCTTAGTGTTAAATAGACTTTACAAACCATGTTTAGTTAAGTTTTTTACCCTGAAAGTTCTCTAATACACGTAAAAGACTTTTGTTCATTATGATACAAATTCACCACTCACAAACTCCCATACGCAATTTTGATGGAACAAAATTTAACAGGCTGCATGCAAAACGTAAATAAATAAAAGTAAAACAAACCTTGGACTACTTAAAAATGCAAGACATGCATTTTTATTCTAATAGAGGAATGGTTACTGTGTCCGATTCAGTACACTTTGTTTATTATTTCGTCGTTAGAAAATGATAAAGCAAACGAAGGTGTTATAAGAAAAGAAACCAACATTTGTAGCTTTTCACAAACTGTAATTAAAACCCACTTGACGCTTTACCTAATCATTTTTTATTAGAGATACGTTTAAATCATTATTCTGTTTTTTCCATTTATTGGCCAATTAATTAGTACAACAGCTTTGTCAATTGCATATTAAAAATTGTAAAATACATGTGCGATGCAAATGTAGGAATGTTAAATCTTGTAATATCTTGTTCCCTAATAATTTTTTTTTTTACACTAGATATCAGAATTTCAAAGATTTTCACTGGTTATAAATGTTAGAAAATATGTATAATTAAAATATTTGTGAGGTTTATAAATGGACTATTGAGTTCCACAACACTGCCATCTATATGTGCTCCCGTGCACTTCATAAACCAAGTAGGCGGAGTATTAAACGTTATATTCTTTTCTAATGAATATCTGCACCTCGACCTTTCGTCCCGCGCTTTTACATTACATGTGATTTTCCAATGCTCCACCCGAAGGTACACATTGGGCAGGAAGCGAGTTTTTTTTACCTGGAAAATTTGGAATTTTGCCGAACCCTTGCTGTTCCAAGCAAGGTAGGGATCTTTAACGTGCGTGACAACACTCACACACGGGACCTCCATTTTACCTCCTCATCCGAACGAGGGTGTATTTTTGCGAAAAATGCTCGCCTAACATTTTTCAAGCGGACCGCCATGCGCTCGATAGTGCATCTATTTTACAAATTTTTTTGAGTATTTTATAATCTAAAATGTAGACGGTCGTTTCCTGATCTGGACTATTGGCTCTAATTTGATATTCCAATTGTATATAAACCTAAATGCTTATAGTTTACTCGTATTTTTAATTAAACTTGTAGAAGGTTAAGGATGCCCAGAAAATAACAGCTTTTTAGTTTTTGTCCTTCAAACAGCAGCTCCTTCACTCTATGTTTGAGTTTCCAACACTCCACTCGAAGATGCTACATTGGTCGGGAAGTGAAATTTTTTATCTGGAAAGGTTTTAATTTTGCCGCGATTTGCTGCTGTTCCAAGGTAGGTAAAGATCTTTACCAAGCGTGACAACACACATACGAGAGCTACATTTTACCTTTCATCCGAACGAAGACGTATGTTTGCGAAAAATGCTCGCCTAAGATTTTTCAGGCGGTCTATGTCGAGAACTCACGTGCCTTCGACTTTAACATTTTTTACACCGGGTATTTTTTATCTGCGATACCTTGCAAATGGGATGCTGTGACTTGCAAAGGTTGAATCAATTGTTTATGCGCTTTTTCAAGTTTTCTCTAGGAAGTGTACTTCACAAACTTGTTTTGTACTGAATTCTGTAACAAATGAAGGTGTTGAATATATCACCGCACGCGAGCTGAGCACAGAACAGACTGACAGAATTGCAGTTGACTATATCAAAGTACACTAGCTGAAAATAGAACAAACTAACAATCGCGAGAAATTCCAGGTATTTTTTGTGCTACCCACAAATGTGTACCTTCATTGAACAAACTAAATTTGGAGATTATTTTACATTCAAAACTCGAAATACACAATTTCATTGGAGATCATTAACGTTTTACAGCACACGAAGCATAGGAAAAGGAAGTGTATAAATAAAATTTCAAATTCTGCCCAAGACATTCGTAGTGCTCACCATAGCCTAGGAATCCTCTTACAGTGCTTCCCATAGCCTGCACACCCTTCAACTAGCAGCGCTCTCCATAGCCTGCTATACTACAACACGCAGCGCTCCCCATAGCCTGCGTATTCTCCGACGGTGGCGCTGTCCGACGCCGTACTAAGGGCACGTCATTTATAATTCATCAATCCATAGTTAACAAACCACGTACGAACGTTAAGCTCCGTTTCATACTTCACCGACAAGTTGCTATTGTGATTGTATCTGTTACACTCTACCACCAGGACGACATTCCCGTAGAGGCACCACGACCACGAAGCCTTCCAGAGGGATCCGAATACCACCGAAAATGTCTGGTCCTCTTCAATCTGTACATATCTCCTAATCATCGTTGTTCAAGTTCACACTGGACCCCATAAGTATTCCGAAGAAATCTGAAGACTACCGAAGACTTATACAACCCGTTAAACTGTACATGTATTTAATTAATCAGTGTTTAAGTTTATTTCTGGTTCCACGAGCAACCATGAAGCCATCCGAAGACTTCCCAAGATCAACAAAGACTTCCGAGCTGCTTCAAACTATTAAAACCTTTCAAATATTAACCATTTCATGTTTATTTTCGTGTATATATATGAACTTATAATTATTTTTGCTTGTAATTATTAAACGAATAATCAAGCCAAGCCTACATGCTTTTAGACGCCGCTCACCCGAACGATAACAAGTTTCGCCCAACGTGGAGCCGTTTTTAAAGAAGATTTTGAAAACAACGCGCTTGCAAGAACCATCACCATGCCCGAGACGAGGAGTCAAACCCCATCACACATCCAGCAGGACACCAACCCGCCATCTCCAACCCAAGAGGTCATACAACCATCAACAGTTCTGGGACTGCAGCAACCCCGTGGTGCTCAACAAACACAACCAACCGAAAAAATGGTCACAATCAAGACGCTTGTGGAAGACCTGTACCACGTCACCACAGCCACCCCCGAAGCAGAGCAACCTACATTCTCTGGCACCCTTCTGGAGGACCTTACAGAATTCCTCCAACAGATGGAAGCCATGGACTCGGATGTACCTACAAGAACCGCTAAATTCCGAGGCCAAGCAGCTACATGGTGGAAAGCATACGCAATGTTCCAACCCACCTAAGCAAATTTCAAAGGTTATTTCTGGACAAGTACGACAGAACAACCATTAGAGCGAAAATAACTTCCGAGTACTAAGGACAGAAACAGATGGCATCTCAACCAGTAGCCGCCTTCTTTGGCACTAAGGTACGACAAACCCGCCGCCTATACCTAAACACCAACCGAGACATACAGCTGTTCACGGACCTCCTCCTGCAGACACTGAGGACTTCAATTCGGTGTCACATGCCGACGACATTATGGGAAATGGTCACCCGCCTCACAAAAATCGATAAAAACGTGAAAGAAGCAGCAAAAGGGACAACCGTCCCCACGCCAGCAACCAAATTCCCACTGTCTAACCAGAAACTCGAGAAGTGACACCCCAGCCGAGCCACGCCAGACTACAGCCCGGTCGGGCGAAACAAACTGGCGCGATCAAGCAGCACCCATGATGACCCACTACCAAGGATCCCTGTCACCATACAGAAAATAAACTTCAACGCATTACTAGATACAGGAGCATCGACGAGCATGATTAAGGAAGATTGCATATCCACAGGTTCGCGGGTAGACCCCTATCGTGCCTCCGCCTGTCTATCCGAAGTAGGGAGATAACTGGCAATCAAAGGCAAGTTCCGCACGCCAATCATCCTTGGACAGGTGACGGACCACGAAACATTCTTGGTAGTTGCAAACCTCGCTGAGGATATCATTTTGGGCGAATCTTGGCTGCAACGCTAGAAGGTGGTGCTAGATCACGAATAAGGCTCCATACATTTCGGAGCACAGAACCGTAGGACGCTCCATGAAACTTAACATGCAGACCACGTGCTTATTACACAGCCCGTGTTGATCTGCCCAATTTTGTGCAAGGCGCACAACCTGAAAGGCATACCTGTGGACGGATGTCCCAAGAAAAGATAACCTTTCAAACACAACTTTCTAACCAAGCAGCAGACGACCACAGAAGGGTCTAACGCCAACACACAACGGTGACGCCCGTCGCCTTAAACAAACCACCCACACCAACTGCAACTAACCAGTTTGCAGACGAATTCTTGCCCAGAAGCCTTCGGGAAAAATTCCAATCAGTGATCGATTGGTCAGCACAGCTTACTGCCGCAGCCGGCACTAGCCTGTTATCACTGGACACCGAAATATGCAGATCACGAGCTAACCACACAGCCCGTGTCGTTCTGCCCAATTATGTACAAGGCGCACAATCAGAAGGCATACCTATGGATGGATGTCCCGAGAACAGGTACCCTTTCGACCACAATCATTTCACCCAGCAGCAGGCGATCATGGTGAAGCCCAACGCCGCCGCACAAAACGTAAACGCAAACACCGCCACAGGCTCAGATATTTTGACAACAAGGACCCTGCCGCATCCTCACAACAACCTATCTATGCTACACTCTTCAGGGGGGGGGGTGTTGACTATATCACCGCACGTGAGCTGAGCACAGAACAGACTGACAGAATTGCAGTTAACTATATCAAAGTACACGAGCTGGAAATAGAACAAACTAAGAATCGCGAGAAATTCCAAGTCATGGTTTGTGCTACCCAAAAATCTGTACTTTCATTAGACAAACTAAATTTGGAAATTATTTTACATTCAAAACTCGAAATACACAATTCCATTGGTTAAAGACATCATTAACGTTCTTGAACACACAAAGCATAGGAAATGGAAGTGTATAAATAAAATTTCAAATTCTGCCGAAGACATTTGTAGTCCTCACCATAGCCTAGGAATGCTCTTGCAGTGCTCCCTATAGCCTGCACACTCTTCAACTAGCAGCGCTCTCCATAGCCTGTTATACTACAACACGTAGCGCTCCTCATAGGCTGCGTATTCTCCGACGGTGGCGGAGACCGACGCCGTACCCAGGGCGCGTCATTTATAATTCATTAATCTATAGTTAACAAACCACGTATGAACGTTAAGCTCCGTTCCATACTTTACCGACAAGTCGTTATTGTAATTGCATCTGTCAAACTCTACCACCAGAACGACATCCCCGTAGAGGCACCACGAACACGAAGTCTGCCGAAGAGTTCAGAAAACAACCGAGTACCTTCTGAACCCTCTATACTTGTATATATTGTAAATTAGTAGTTTTTAACTTCATATAAATTCATTTCATAGTTCTTTGTAACGTAATGTTGACCCACAATTAAAATACGAAGCTTTCCTAAGAGATCCAAAGACCACCGAAATGTCTGGACCTCTTCAACCTGTACATATTTCCTAATCATCGTTGCTCAACTTCACACTGGACCTCATAAGCAACTTCCGAAGCATTCCGAAGAAATCTGACGACTACGGAAGACTTATACAACTCGTTAAACTGTACATGCATTTGCCATCAATTAATCAGTGTTAAGTTTATTTCTGATTCCACAAGCAACCATGAAGCCATCCGAAGACTTCCGAAGATTACCAAAGACTTCCGAGCTGCTTCAAACTATTAAAACCTTACAAATATTAACTATTTCATGTTTATTTTTGTGAATATATGAACTTATAATTATTTTTGCTTATAGTTATTAAACAAATAATCAAGCCAAGCCTACATGCTTTTAGACGCCGCCCACTCGAACGATAACAAAGGTTGCGTATATTTTCAATAAAAGTTTTTATATCTACAAATATCAAACCTTGGATCTCAGCTAACCATGTGTAACCTCTCCAATACTTATACAGTAATCGAAATTCTTCCTATGACGTCTTTTGTCGATTTCAAATATTTGATAATAGTTTGTAAAGGTTTTACGCCGGACCGCGCTTGGTCGCACACCTGGGTGCACCTTTGACAGCACACTGGGCCGCTTTCTAACCGCCCGCCGGTCCGTACCTTGTCCACAACCATGACATTATAATGTAATTGAAGGCTGCTATACTTGCGGCCACGTCCTCAATGTTCCACCCGAAGGTACTACATTGGGTTTAAACGCGAAAAGTAAACGTACTCCAAATTAATCTAACTTCAGGTTAATCAATACTAAATAAAAATCTAACAAACTGAAACTAAAAATAGGGTTTAAAGAATGGTATCCCTAGCGTTGAATCTGGAGTGAAATGAATGGGGAAGGATTCGTAATACCGGATAGCAGCTGCCAGATCTGCTTACCGGTTCGACCTGAAGGGTTGTCTTAAATTATCCAAATCTAGCTAGCTAATATTAAAAATGGATTCAAATTTTCTAAGCATTCGCCAAATGTTTAATAGTGAATCCAGCTATTTTGCCTGTTCTATATATTTACAAATTCGTCCTCCCTGGTCTAGGTATTTATTCAAATTTCTTCCTAAATTTGCCCCTAGCGTTTCCTATCATTCCCTAACTGACATATTATAAATACAATCTTCTTTCCTATATATATACTGCCACCAAAAATTGGCGGCAAAACGTCTAGCAAATAAAATCAAGCCACAGAACAAAAATACAGGTAAAAATATAAATATAAATATAAAATAAGTATAACGAGTAGTTTATACTAATTTTAATACGTCTATTAACAAATTGATTTATTACAAATATTATTGTCAATATTCCACCAAAAATAAAAAGGCAAGCGCGCCCAAAATAATCGAATAACTGCATGCACCAGATATTATGAATGATGCAGAGTGAAGGTATACGCATAAGATATCCGTGAAGGCACAAACAGATGATCCTATGCGTTCCTGTAAGCATTCATAGGCAGTGCTTTTAGTAGAAAGCAAGAGCGTAAATCTTGGTCGCGCATTATCGTTTACCTTCGGTCGCGATAGTTGCAGACTGGTAACGACTTGACTAGTCTTGACGCGTCCGCGGAGTAACTTCTCTATGTTGTATTTATTTTATTAATAATACAATATCATATACATAATAAAGAATAATGAATGCTTTTGTGACATGTGTTTGTGAGTGTAGTGCAGATATGAATTGCATTTAGAAACTAAAAAGGAATACGTTTGATACTAAAACGTTTAACAAAAAACAGGTAGTAATTGAAATCTGACGACCTACTCCATCTTTAAAATTACAACAAGAGAAGGTATTTCATGAAGTAAGTTTTATGATAACTATAACTACATAGGGTGTACCAAATTGATTAGGTTACCATTGGGATTTCAGAAACTATGAGAGCTACGAGGTCTGTTAAATAGGCAAGATTGTGCAGTTTTTAGTGCTCATTCAGATTCCGTTGAGAAAAATTTGAAATTACGAACCGTTTTTAAGTTATTAAAAAAATAATAAAAATCGCGATTTTTAAAAATGTGAAATAACTCCGTAATTATAAGAGATATAAAAACATGATGTATATAAAAGTTATACTATTTAATAAGGCAAATTTAAAAATGTTGCCAGTATAAAATTAAAATGGCGGTTTTCAAATATTAATAGCAACTTTCTTATTTTAATGGGTGCCATATTGGATTTTTACATGATTAAATAGAACTTTTTTTCTCTTTTCAACGATGTATAACAAAGTATGTTTGCATTAAAATTTAATAAGATATTAATTATTTCAATTTTATAACTAATCAAATAGGCTTAAAAACAAGTGCAAGTGAACAAGAACCCAAACAAAATTTAATGTATTTAACATATAATCCGAGAAGGAACTGCTTAGTCGTTTTGTAATTTTATTGCGTTTAATAAAAGGAAGACGGAAAAGATAAAGACAAAACGATGACAAAGCCTTATCTGCAATGTCTAATTACTGCAAGAAAATTTGACGTATCGCAAATTGCAAGGTATGCGGTATACAGAAAGTATTTAAAAAAATTATAATTATCCATTATGTTGCTTTGAATTTGCTCCCAGTGGTTTCTGTGTTTATTAAAGAATGTTACAATGAAGTAGGTTCAATCCTGAAGCTCATAGGGCTGGCATAGTAAAGTTTTGCAACCATAAGCTCAAATTCTTTAAAATGCCTTTATATTACTGAAAAACAAATAAGCGCTGCTTTTATGCTGAAAAGTGCTTTTATAAACAAAGTTTATTTTCCATAAAACAGTACCTCTACAGTTGAAAACGATTTCCTTGATGTAGCAAAATTGTGGAGATGCGTGGCTTGTCGCCACTAAGCTACGAAAATATCTGGGAAGAATAGTAATTCTGGATGTACATGGCACTATGAATAAAGTTTACGTACCCTATGAAGGAAGCACAAAGAATTTCAATTTCGTATTGTGTTCAGCATATAGTGCTGAAAACTGTGACAATAGAGTTTCCTGGCTACTCTATAGTTTACTCGATTAGAATAACAAGAATAACAAGGACTTATAAACTCAATAATAGTTTTTACTCCAGAAGCATTTGATCATATTGATACGTCAACAATGGATGAAATATTTTAATTGCATCATATTAAAAATGAAAAACGTCAAAATTCCAACCTCAAATATTTTCTGTTTATTGAGGAGTTCTGCCTTTATTGAAAAGATTAAACGCGCGGTGTAAGATTGGTACCATTCTAAAATATTTTTCTACTTACAATTTTGTATCGGGGAGAATATCAAATTTAAACCGGATTTTTATTCATACTACTGCAGCAATTTTATTACAACGTATAAAAATATCTTGAATTAATAATACTAGTTTAGTAGAAATGCGTTTTTTCTCATTAGTCCTCTTTTACTCTTAATTAAAACAAAAATTTTAGTTAATAAAATGCACAGTATTTGTAATGAGTGTTGCATTTTAGAGGTGATTTTCTATCCATAATATTGGTGGCAAAATAAATCCATTGACTTTGTAATAACGCCTGCGCAATCCGTTTGGCAATCTCTGATATTTTATAGCCGAATAAGTTTTTAATCAGTTTCTGTCCAAAAACGACATCATAGTGAGTCGAGCAGAAAATGTGATATAAGCCTAGGAGGAAATAAACAAATGACTTGTTACCTACTTTACACTAGCGAACTTTCTGAGAAGACACTGCACCCAGTGTTAAACGAGGAAGTTGGTCGACGGAAACCAATACGTTTTCAATTAAGTATTAACGAATAATTTTGCCTGGCATAGGGAAAGTAATTTGATCATAGGGAACGAAAATCAATATAAATTGTTCGTTATTTAGCAAAAAGAAAAGCCCGTGACCGGTTTCGCAGTTCTTGCAGCTCATCAGAGGGACGCATCTATTTTTACAAAACAATCACTTAAGTTCTGGAATTATACACAAATCAAGGTAAATTTAAAATGCAAAATATTCCTTATGCGTCCTCTATACTCGAATATATGCAACTAACTATCAATGACTGCTTCAGGTCTCCGACATAATAGTGTAGATGGCATTGCCAGATAAAATTTTAACTGTTAGTCAAAAGATATGATAAAAAAGGAAATAAACAAATGACCTGTCGCCCACTTAACACTAGCGGACCTTCTAAGAAGATACTGCAGCCAGTGTTAAACGAGAAAGTTGGTTGGCGGAAACCAATTCCTTTCCAATTAAATATTAATGAATAATTTTGCCTTAAATGGGGAAGTAATTTGAGCATAAGGAACAAAAAACAATATAAATTGTTCGTTATTTTACAAAAAGCAAAGCCCGTGACCGGTTTCGCTGTTCTTGCAGCTCATCAGAGTAGTATAATAGGTCATTTGTTTTTTCCTTTTTTATCTCGTCTTTTGACTCACTATTAAAATTATGTCTGGCAATGTCATCTACACTATCATGTCGACGACTTGAAACAGTTATCAATAATTAGTTGCTTATTTTAGAGTATAGAGGGCGCATGAGAAGCATTTTGCATTATAAATACACCTTAATTTGTGTATAATTCTAGAACTTAGTTGGTTGTTTTGCAAAAAGAAATGCGTCCTTCTGATGAGCTGCAAGAACAGCGAAACTGGTCACAGGCTCTTCTTATTGCAAAATAACAAACAATTTATATTGATTTTCGTTCCCTATGCTTGAAATACTTTCCTCCGTGCCAGGCAAAGTTATTCATTAAAGCTAGGGCTTGTAGTTTTGTGCTGTTTTGTGAAAGTTTCAATGTACAATTGAACTCAGTAATTCTAGCTATCAGAGGGTCTAACTACTTATATAATTGTTATATATAAATCCTTAATTTCAGCGCAAATAAAAATTTGACAAATTTACAATTTTTCGGTGGCCTCTTAGCCAAGGTTATAACACCGCAATTCTACGTATTTCTGGTGACACTTGGTATCAGATAAGGTGATATTCTCTTGTTCGCTGATATCATTAGCATTATCGTTCTTGCAAAGGACTACTTTTAGAAAGATTGTTTTTTTCGTGTTAAATTGCATTTTATTCATGTTTAAACGAATGTTGATATAAATTTGAGTTAAACATAATTATGTTTTAATGCCGACACATTATGAAAACAGTACTATTTTCTTTATTTAGCCTTTCATGATACTTGTATTACGTGATTTTTATTGAATGAATAAAATTGGTTCATAATTCTAAAGTGATAATTAATAATTAATGCAAACTTTTTCGTGAGATACCTCATCGTGATAATATTTGTTTTTCTTTCAGCTTTACTTTTATATTTTTCAATCAAATCAATTGCATGCGTAATTAGAGTATTTGAATCTTCCGAGGATTGCTATACTTTCCCTTGAGATGTGATGTTTTTTTATACCAAAGGTGTGGTGACGCCCAACCATCCGTCAGGAAAACATCCCCGCTTGACCCTGTATCATCGAACGCCACTGAAATGAAGTCAAACGCTAGACCCAAGGTACCAAAAGATCGCAAGACGGCTAAACTTTACCTTTTTGCATTGTAGGACATTGTGACAACATCTACTCATGTTCTGTCCTTTTGTGGAAGGTTCTTGAGGTGGTACAGCTTGTACCTTATGTATAAGGGACTAATATTATAAAGAAAGAAAAATGGCATTACTATCCTCAGACTTGAGTGAAGAACACTGGGTCTTTGTTAGTGTGTGTCTGGTTAAGACGTCCGGAATAGAGATGATCAACAACCAAGTTAATCGATTTATCTTTGAAGTCAGTAACATCAGGTCTAAGTAAGGGATACCCTCATCTCTTGAGGATCGCATTATTATTAAATTTTATCGCGAAAAGACGTAAAATTGGTCAAAATTTTGCATACACCGAATAAACAGTTCATTGAAAATGCACTTTTACAAATTCAAGTGTACGCTTGGCATAAATAATTTCCAAGTGGATGAGGAACGGTTGAGCATAAGAGCCATGCACGTCGATGGCCAATAAGAACTACTGGAAGAAACATAGCAACGATTCGTGATTTGAATAAAGACTGTCGATGTACAGCAGTAGGCTAAATGTTTGCAGAGCTTGAAATATTACATGGAAATGCACAAACTATTATTACTAAAGGATCAACAAAATCAGTTTCTTCGCGTACTGACGGTAGATCAATAAGTACGCTGCTGGTACCATACCGCGAAAAGCGCGATTATTTATTAAGACGAACTGTCACGTGTAGCGAGACACGGGTAAATGTGTACGTTCAAGAACAAAAAGTGGCAACCATGGACTGATAAAAAGTCACGACCACAAATAGTGATAACTAGTCTAGCAAGATAAGTGCTTGTTATGCTTTTTGGGATTTCAAAGGCATTTTACCGTTCAATTTTTTTCACAAAATGCGCGCTGTTAACATATCGTTCCACTATTCGCTCCTGGATGAAGTTAAACAAGCGGGAGACTTCTTGGTCGAAGTATGTTTTCTATTTGCTACAGGGCTCAACAATATAGGGCTGTATGGATTAAAGAAAAATTGATAAAAATTTATTGAACAACGCTCGAATATCCACCCTAGAGCTGAGATTGACAAAATACTATTACCACATGTCTAGTTCGTTTAAAGATGCATCAGGAGAATGCTTCTTTGACGATAGCGAAGATGTCGAATCATTCGTGCGCAATTGGGTACATAAGGTATGCGTTGTTCGAGGAAGCCGGTCAGTTGTGTGATTTATAAGGTGCTCTCTTTTTTTTCAAACGCAATTTATGCGTTTCGGTCACATGAGCTATTTTCAAAATAGATATACAATTACTATTTAAACAATGCGTTATGTATTTATTATTGCAACCCAATGGTCCGGTTGATAAAATCTTATTTTAGTACAGTATTTAGAACGTAACCTAAACATAATATGAAACAAATATAAGACCCACAAACCTTTTAAAGAAAAATCGTGGATAGTATTGCAATGAAGGTGAAAAAATATTTTAGGGAGTAGGTCGAGGTTGTTTACAGTGAAATGCAAAATCTGGTTTAATTATTTTATATTTTGATGTAATCTATGTTGCCAAAAGTGTCCCTGGCTCCATTTTGAATTGATGGAGTTTGTATTGCATAGTATGGTAGTTGCACAAGGCAAGTTGATTTTAAATACCGCGTTAATATCTAGGAAGCTGAAATTATAACTTAAGCTTCTGTACAAAAACTTAAAGCATATTCAAAATACATACTTTTTCACTCATACAATAACTGTAGTCACTCATATATCAGCATTTAGTTTAAAGTATTTATTAATTTACATTTAACAATACGTAAAGTATGTGGGTATTATATACTATATACGTCTTTTGTATGGCATTTTCCGCGCTCTAAAGGCAACAGATAGCGATTGTTTTCTGACGCTCTCGAACATGCTTGATCAATCACAGATTATCTGGGTTTGGAAGAATTTCTAAATGTTTAAGGTGAAATGTGATTTACGTATCAACCTGTAAACTTAGTTGGAATGACAAACTAAGCGTTCCACCTCCGGAAACGATCTTGCACAAGCACAAACCCCGAAACTAGTAGCAGCTGAATAGAGTAACGCCAAAATATTGGAAAGGACATGACTATATTAAGACAATACAATTAAACGCTATTGTCCTTCCAACAAGAGGTACTCCATTTAATACAAAAAGTGGACTATGTAGCGCAGGACGTAATCGAAAAGAAACCCTGTCGTATATTCTATAGGCATGCCCAACAACACACTGGAAACGCATACGTAGGCGTGACAAAATCGCCAAAGTAACACATACAATTAAAAAAAATTGGTTCGCACATTTCGAACCGAATCTGTGGAAGCAATTAGCTCACGGAAGAAAACCGGATGTGGTACTTATAAAGAACGAACGAATGATTATCAAAAATATCGGTGTTCATTTTAAGGGCCGGATTTATTGGCAGTTGCCAATGCAAAAACTTTAAAACACATCGAAGAGGCGCTGACTTATACACTCTAATCAAAGTCTGGTAGTCATAAGATCGAATATCTCCCAATGATAACAGGGGCCAAAAACATATTGTTACGGTAATCCGTGCGGACAAGAAGAAAGTAAAGTACAGTAAGCAAAGAAGCAGTAAGCCCGTATCCACTACAGCAACAAAACCACGGGGAATCCAAAGAAGGCTGTGCTAGTTCGAAAGTCTTAGAGTGGGATGCTTCACACTGAAAGGAAAGGAAACCTCAAGAAAAGAATTTTATTTAGAAAACATTAAGACATCAACATGTTGTAAACAGGACAACCAAAAACATATTTCTAGAACATCCCGGAAGATTTACACAGTACACCTAAATCTACACAAAACAATTAATACACTAACTACCTCAATATAATTTTTCTCTTTAAAATTAATATATCACAAAAATTACTTACATCCTACAGCAATCAATAATAACGGTATACAGGGTAAAATGTATGCTTGCCTGTTAGTCCAGTCATTGAAGCTTTACCCCTCCGAAATCTTTGTATAAAAACCAATTGACTTGAAATTTGGTAAAAAGCTAGAGGATATGTCAACTAACATTATTGACATTATAAATTGAATAAGGGCCGCTACACTTGCGGCCACGTCCCCAATGCTCCACCCGAAGGTACTACATTGGGTTTAAACGCAAAAATAAACGTGCTTCTAATTTATTCTAACTTCATAATTAATTCACCCTAAATAAAAATGTAACAGATTGAAACGAAAACTAAAAACAGGGTTAAAATAATGGTATTCTTAGCGTTGACTTTGGAGTGTGCCCGATCAACAAGACGAGCAAAAATGAAAGGGAGAGATCCGTAATACCGGATAGCAGACGCCGGCTCTGCCTACCAGTGCAACCTGACTTAAAACTATCCAAATCTAGCTAGCTAATTTAAACTGGATTCAAATTTCCAAGCATTTGCCAAATGTATTAATAGTGAATCCAGCTATTCTGCTCATTCGTCCTCTCTGATTTAAGTGTTTTATCCTAAATTTGTCCCTAACGTTCCCTATCATTCCCTAACTGACATATTATATATACAATCTTCTTTTCTATATATACTGCGACCAAAAATTGGCAACAGACCGTTAAACGAATTAAATCAAGCCACAAAACAATATAATGCAGGCAAAAATATAAATGTAAAAATAAATATAAATATAATATAAATATATAAATAAACATATAATAAATATATAAATAAATCTGAATAAACAAAAGCATGTAACAGTGCATATATTAGCAAAAGCAAATACATTATGAGGTGCACTCGCATGAGCATTATATCGATTAGCACCATTACACAAAAACAGGCTTGTTAGATTATTTCAAAATCTGTTTAAAATCACAAATCAATGCTCATGCGAGTACAGCCGCCACAATTTTATTTTTACCTCCAATATAAATTTCTCCAGCATCCGAAGATCTAACCGTCTATCAACATCTATTGGTTTTCTACTTTTATGGGGGAGTTAAATATACACTGTTAAAGTCCTGGTGGATATGCACTAAACGTTCTGGGGGATCACAATCACTATCACTTCACTTTTAAGTCCTCAGGAGATGCGCGGTTTCACTCTATTTTATTATTTCTTTATTTATTACACTTATTTAAATTAATGAGGTTTCCTGATTTAGTTTGTTGTTATTTATTTGTTTCGTTTATTCCCGATTTTCCGCGCGTAGGAGGTGGGACAGTGATTGTTTTAGTGGTGTGTTCGTCGTGCATATTAGAGTTTTGGGTATACTTATTTAATTATTATTATTATTGGTTTTCTTTTTTTTTTCGTTTTTTTTTCGTTTTTTTTCTTTTTTACTGTTTTTTTGCAAGTTTTGGTTATAATGTTCTTATCATGTCAAAATCACGCCAGGTCAAAATTTATAATTTTTCAATCCTCCCACCATCCCCTCCCGGCTTACACACGATTATCACCGTCTAATCTTGCAACCCTTCCTGCGAACTCTCTAAAGGCTGTCCAGAACGCCTTCTGGTTAGCCACTTCTCGGACTTCCTCTAGGCTCTTTGGCCGTGCTAGACCTACGATAGCTAATTTCGTATCAGTCAACCCTCGATTTGCCGCTTCAAGCGGGCAGTCGAAGAGCACGTGCTCTGCGCTTTCCGCGCCCTCACCGCTTTCACAGCGGTCGTTGTTGGTTAACCCGAACCTATGTAAATACGCTTTCAGGGCGCCATGCCCTGTTATCAACTGAACCATTTTATGATCTAGTTTTACCTCGATCTTGCCTCTAGCTTCTAAGCTCGGTATGAATTTGTGCAGCGTTGTTCCACTTCTCTTCCCATTGTCGGATTGACTTTTCACGCAGCTTTCTTTTAATCAAAGACTTCGGTATCAACGAATGTGATATTCGAAAGTCTCCCGTCGCGGTCTCTTTAGCTAATTCATCAGCCCTATCGTTTCCTACGTTACCATTGTGCGACCTGACCCAACAGAACTTTAAACGTCGAAACTCGAGCGCCGTACGCGCTATCCTCTAGACGTCCGCTTGCAGGTCTGTCGAGGTGTTCATGTTTGTTAAAGCCGTCAGCGCCGATTTACTATCATTGATTATATAATACTCGTCTCTGTCCGTATGGTTTATTACGTAATCGATAGCCTATCGTATGGCTACCAATTCGCACTGGAAAATAGTGCTCCAGTTCGCGAGTTTGGTTTGAAACCGAAACACCTCCCATTCCTGCTTATTCACGACAAACGCCGCGCCTGCTTGCCCACCATCCGTATAAATTCTGATACCCATCGCGTCCTCATCACCTTCAACAAACTCCATTCCTCTAATATCATCCGGGTGCCCCAACTCAGATACAACGATCTTTCTTGCAAT